>JAAGNO010018876.1:0-12092 GCA_033439905.1 Ceryle rudis | reverse complement strand
GGGGGGGCGGGCTGGAGCGGGGGGGGGCCCCAAGTCTGAGCCCTTCCGGGGAGTGGCGGGGTTGAACCCCCCGGGGGGAGGCGGGGGGGGTGTGGGGGGAGGCGCTGTCCGCGGGGTTTGGTAAATAAAGCTGAGGCGCTGCCCCCCCTCGGGCCGCACTGCACCCGGGGAGCCGGGCGCTCCCTCCCCCGTGCGGCTTTCAGGCTGCTTCGGGACACCCCCGGTGCTCCTTCCTAGCGAGGGGAGGGTCTCGGGTGGGACTGTTAAATAAACGTGGCCTTACCCCCAGTAAGGGGGAGAAGCGGAGGGGGACGGAGCGGGTACCCACCCGGAACAGCGCTGGGAGGCGCGGAGCTGCCCAGGAGCGCTGGTTTAGGTGGTTGAGAACCCCATTTGAGGCTTGCACATGCAAATTACCGTTGTAATTCAGGTTTGTCTTTTGACTGGCTCCCAACCTGTTTTGCTGTTGTCGAATAGAGCTTTTAGGACTGGTCTGCTTAGTCACCTGGTTGTGTTGCTACCCAAGGCCTGTCTTGTTTCCAGGGCTATGTTGCAGTTTGCTAAAAATGACTATTTTTTTTTTTGCCTTCTAGGAGACAGCTCTGTGGTATAAAAATAACATCAGAATTTCACTCGTATCACATTATGAATTATAAATGGGTAGATTAGCTTAATTCTGCCAGATTAAGCCCCTTAACCATAACCTAAAGGCCTTGATAAGAGCAGGTTTGGGTGATACAAGGGTCTCAATGCCAATGTTCCTGCAGGGGCCGGAGTCGTGAAGGCAGCATCCCTGTCTCGCTGGCTCTGTTGTGCAGCATTATGTAATCCCAGACCCAGCACAGGAAGGCTGGCATCTGAAGCTGGGCTTGTTCTTGAGTGCTCTCGCACAATCACTGCAAGAACAGATGCCTCCCATCTGAAATAAATGCCTAGATGTTTTGTGGGTTTTTTTTTTCCAGAGCATCATTCAGACTCCTAACTCCGAACTATGATTTAATCTAAATTTTATCATTGCGGGTATATATCTGTTTGTATCTTTGGAACAATCCTGCTTCCAGAACACCCATCTTAATTAGAAGTAGCGCTGTCATATAGGGTTACACGACTGTGTAAACATTAACTAGCTACTCACTCTGCCAAATGGAAATTAAAGCAATGAGGACTTCAAGCTGGTGTGAGCAGCTTAATAACGTGCTTTGGCCGGTCTCCATTGCGCTGGGTTTGTTGCAGAACTGTCAGGCTCAGCCATAGTGGTGAGCTACAGGAAGCCCTCAGAGAGGGGGAATGGGAGTTTGCTGCAAGTGGTCCAGCTAATTCAGTTTTGGTAGTGCAAGTAAGGAACTGGTGTGTGCAGCTGTTGGGTTTGGAGGGGAAAGAAACGTTTGAAAACGAACCAAAATGAATTTGAAAGTTGTTGTTCCTAGAGCTGCTCTTTACTGCGTTTGTAAGTACACGCTTTAGAGTCCTAACAGCAGGTAACTTGAGGAGGAGGGAATGAAACTGGTGCAATGGTTGCTAACAAAGATTTTGAGTGGTAAAAGAATTTAGAATGCATCCGAGTAGTTTCTTGAACTGCTCAATAAAACTTCTGTAGCCAGGCAGTTCTGTTTGTCATGGCCTTCAAGCGCAGTGACAGGCAAACAGACTTCATGTGTCATTTCAGGCAGAAGCTGTAACCCCTTAGCTGCTGTTACCATGCACATTACTTCTGGGTTTGAGTTGTTAAGTGTCCGGAAAGATGCATTCTTGTACAGCTTGATTAATTTTTTCTGCAGGTGACACCTTTTGAAGTCTGCTGCTTCTATTTACTGTAGGTCTTATCACGGTTTGAGAAGCTCAGTTAAAATGCACAGTCATCTTATTTCCTAATGCTAACAAAGTGCTGATCTAACTTCCTACTCTAAGAGCAGCCTTGAGTGCTGGAAGCCTTCCTGGTAGTGGTACATTGCTTCTTAAGCTCTTCAGAAAAGATTTTTTTTTTTTTTTTCCTAAAGGAAAGCCTTTGATCCCGAGTAACCTGATCTGACTGACAGCAGCACAGGAGGCTGGACTAGACCCTCTCTAGAGGGGTTCTTTCCAACTCCAGTTTTGTGATTGTGTTCCAGGGGCTACAGTTTGGATCTGCTTTTAAGATCTGACTTCTTTGAGCAGTCAAAGTGAGTAGGAATTGTTTGGATTTGGAGACAAGTAGCGTTCTGGAAGCGTTGGAAGCTCATTCAGATGGGTCTGGTGTTACACTGTAAGAAATGTGAGCGCTGTTGCTGACTAAATTGTCTCATACTTTCAAATGAAGAAAGATTCTCTTCAGTTGGTGTTGGGATTCTGTCAATCCCCATCTCTTTAATGTGAGGATTAATGAAGTGAGGCCTGTTGATCGAAGCCTTGGCTAATCTGAGCATGCTTTAAGTGGCACAGGGTTATCTGCAGTTGGTAAGAAGCAATATAAATAGTAAGAGCAATGTGCATCTTTGACTCAGCCAAACTCCTAACATCCGCTGAATATTATGTGGAAATAAGTGTCCTTCTCTTGTAGATGCCTTCAATTAAACTGCAGAGTTCAGATGGAGAAATCTTTGAGGTTGATGTTGAAATTGCAAAGCAGTCTGTGACTATCAAGACTATGCTGGAAGGTAAGAGCATGAAGCCTTGAGGATCTCTAGCTCAGGCAGTGGATTCAAGGAAGCCTCTTGAACAGAAACTGTGACCTAAAGAGAAATGGGTGCTGTGCTGAAAAAGGCTTCCCAGGCCTGTGAAGCTGCTCTCTGTCCCCTGTCAGAACAGCTGCAACTGTTGCTATTGTAGCTGAAACTGGTTTAGTTAGAGGTGCTCTTGCAAAAAGCTTCAAGTTCAGCTCCCTTGTTAAGAGCACTCGGAGGGAGGCTAAAAAAAGTATAAGCATCTCACTGCCCTGCCTCCAGCCTACTGCAGTTTGGTGAAAGTTAAGCAGGTGGAGCTAATAATATTAAAAACTAAGTTTATTTAATCATCCAAACTGGTCTTACATTGTAAAGATCTTTTAAATGGGGTGGGAGATGATAAACCAATGCCACGAGAGAGACTTAAAGTGAAACCTATATTGCGAGCTTACGGATGCAGGGATATTATTTGGGATAAACACTTAGTTCTGATCTCCTGCTGACATAAATTTGAAACAAAAGAACTCGTGGCGGGGGAGGGGAAACCTGCCAGATGGCTGAGATACAGAGCAGGCTGTGTCTAATCCCTCCAGTGCAAATCCTCATTGTTTACTGGTGGTTTTTTCCAGTTTTTGGGTGTATTCATGAATTAACTTAGGAAAAAAAAAACCCCATCTTTCTGTAGACATAGTTAAAATTATGTTCTTGGGTATAAATCTTTGCCTGGTTGTGACACCTTATCCATATAGAAAAATAAAAATAAGGTTGAAACACTCCCAACTATTGAATAGCTTGGGTCTGTTAATAAGATGCTGTTGACCATGAGCAGGAAACGTGGCAGTTGGTGGCAATACATTAGGGAGCCCAGTTCTTCTCAGTTTCCTCCTGCAGAAGCTGTGTCACTGGTGTTCAGTGATGCTCAGGTGCTGATAGAAGGGAAGTTACACATGGTAAGTGTTCTGAGCTGGTCGCCACAAACTGCCCTTGTGCTAATCTGGGTGAAAACCAGTCTCCCAGTACAGATGAAGTGCATTTACAGTAGAGCTGTTAAGCTTCAGCTAATAAACAGTGTTCTGTGTGTCAGGTGCTGCAGCTGAAAGGGAAAGAGCTGAAAGGTGGGATTGTCTTGAGTGTCATGAGACCACCCATGAAGTATCAGTCTTCTGATGGGCGAAATTACTGTTTTGGAGGCGGTGGGGACACACTGAGCAAAGTTGAGAGATCAATTAAATTATTTCCTCTATCAACAATTTTGGCCTGATCACCTCTTACAAAAGTGCCACCACATTCAAAGTATGTAGCAGAAGTGTCCAGCAAATGGTGACATGCAGTACCCTTTAATGCCAGTATTTTAGCTTCTCAGTCTATGAAGGTAGTTATTTCAAAGCAGTAGTAATTAATATCCCACTAATAACAGCAGTAGTCGACTTGCCTAGAGAAGCACGTGCTATTTTAGCTGTGCGCACTTTTGATCAGTGATGATGTGTGACAGTCATCTGTTCTTAACTTCAGTTCCTTGGTGATGTGGAGTTGGCTCTTCTGAGAAGGTCTGTAGCTACTCAATTACGTAACTTAATTACAAGATGATATTTGACAGATGGGGGTTAGCATAAAATTGCATATTCTCTAATCAGAGATGGCTCCTGGTATCTGCTCTGCGTATCAAGTCTAAATTTTAACTGGTTTTCTCCATTTTTCCTGTGATTCCTCCATCATACCAAGGAGACAAAGTACCAATTTTAATCCCAGTCTGTCCTGAGCATGCTGCCAGGCCTTTAAAACAAGGAAGTATATCAGGAGCATGTTTTATAAAGGCTTTTTGATGGAAGGATTTGTGCTGCTGTCTTACCAGCTGCAGGAGTTCACATGCTATGAATCAGAATTGCTTCAGAGGCCATAAAGATGCAAGTTATTTATTGCTTCTAGAGAGGACAAAATGTTGTCTCTACTTCCCCCAGTAGAACTGATTTACCACTGAAGAATGGGAGATCTGTTGGAACACTCGCTTTAACTTGTGGATTGAGCTGTTGGAAGTGGTAAAAAGACATAAATATTTATGTCTGATTCTTCAACGTAACTCATTCCCAGAACACCGAACTAGCAAGTTCTGCTCTAGCAAGTAACTGACAGCTTAACTGATGGCTTGTTGATGCCTCTATTTGATGAGGTTGTCTTATCAGCTAATTAGCCTTCACTTGGGGTAATGCAGTGTGTATGATGCAGCCTTGGCTCCATAAAGCCTCTCCAAGGCTTTCTAAAAGCTTCCGACTCCACTGGTTAGAGATCCTTTGCTACCAATCCGTTCACCCTCGGTGTTGTTCAAATAGTGGAGAATTGGTCGAGCCAGTTCAGAGAAGAGTCGATGGTTTTGCCCGCCAGTTGCTTAGTCATCTTTCCGTTTTTAGATTTGGGAATGGATGATGAAGGTGACGATGACCCCGTCCCTCTTCCAAATGTCAATGCAGCCATCTTAAAAAAGGTAAGATGCTGAAAGTGGTAGAGTCGTGTGGCAGTGAGGAAAGGTGCTGGAGTTGGGCTTTCTGAGCTATTGGATTCAAAACACTTTTCATGTGCTAGTTACAAGCTTAACCAGTTTAAGGTGCGTGACCGCAAGCATCTGAGAACTGGGGGGAGGCTGGCAGGCAGATGATGGCAGAATGCCTACAGGGGTGACCTTCAGACAGCAGCTGGAGGCCAGTCAGGCTTCTGAAGGTGTTGAAGTGCTGCTGGACATCTGTGCGTGCCGGTATCTTGTGCTCTTAAAGCACTTTTTAATTGGATTTTGTGAACTGAGGTGGCTGTTTTAAGACCCAAATCTTAGGAGAGGGGATTAAAGGACAGGCAGTGGCGAGTGACTGACAGCAGCTCTGCCTGTGTGGCACTCTCTGTGTAAGAGACACTGTGCCCTCGGTGGTGTTAAAGTCAGCGTTAGACCATGATTATTGTTGGGTTGAGTGAGAAAAGCCAAAAAAATGTTTCCCAAGATCCTTTTTGCTGTGAAGTAGGAAGAGTTGCACCAAAATAAGCGCTGGACTATTTTGGTGTAAATACAGGGTTGGGAATTCCCAAGCTAGTGTTTGTTTTGCTAATAAAATAGCCAGCTGCCAGGTGAACTTTGCACTGGGGTGAGCATGTCCTGCTGGTAGCTACTGCCACTCTTCCCCTGGGTACTAGAAGATTGCTTCTGCAAACAGATTAAGCACTGCAAAGGGAAGTTTAGGTTTTCTTTGTACAGTCTTGGCTGTGTTAGCACAGGGTTTATTAGCTCTAACTCCAGTGGCTGCCTTTTGAGATGGTAGGTAATTATCTGCTGTCTCAGATGGGATTCTTGTACTGCAGGATTGGGGATTAATTATTCTGAAATAAAAATAGGGGGGTTTGGAGCATGTTCGTACAGGATTCTAATGTTAATCTAGAGAAGAGGGTGTATTTCTTCTAAAAAGAAGTTATACTTGGAGCCTAATGGGAGAAGCATTTGGATAAAACTTTAATATCAAAACTAATTAGGTGATCCAGTGGTGCACCCATCACAAGGATGATCCACCTCCTCCCGAGGACGATGAGAACAAAGAAAAAAGAACAGATGACATCCCTGTGTGGGATCAAGAGTTTCTGAAAGTAGACCAGGGAACGCTTTTTGAACTTATCCTGGTATGTATCTGAAGAAGCGCAAAGGTTGTGCCTGAGAAATGTGCTCTGTTAGTGCACTTGGCAAAGAACCTCTTCTCTGCTTCTTGGACAACTTCATGGGGAGGTGGGCTGGGGGGAGAGCCAGTAGTTCTGGCAAATCCTGCCTGAAGCTGTTGAGGATGTTAGAATGCTTGTTAACCTAATGCTGGGTGGTAATCTACGCTCATTTATTAATTAATACACTTTTCCAAACGTGGCCCTGCAGCTGTTTTTATTCTTGTGGCTCTTGAGTCTTAGCTGAGGGCTTATTGCTGGAAATGGAGTTCTGGAGCTCTCCAGGCAAATTAAAATCTGGCTTTGACTTAAAATTTATCCCTTCTATGGTGCTGTGAGCCAACATTACTTGCCTTAGCTAGTTATCAGCACTTAACACTGAAGAGCTTGAGGAAGCTTCTGAAAGCCCTTTAAAAGGAAGAGTGTATGGGGGGTGGGGTGTCTTTCGTGGTACGATTGACCTGACCTTCTGTTTGAGCAAGTTTTAGGTACTGTTACTTCAGGGTTCTAGCTAGAAGCCTCTCCAAGTGGAGATGATCTGTTTGCAGTTAGTATCCTACAATTTCACTGTAAGCATAACTCTGGTAGTACACCTGCAGAAGCAGAATATTGATACGGAGGCTTTAAATTTGGAAACTCTTCCACAGGCTGCAAATTACTTGGACATCAAAGGTTTGCTTGATGTCACATGCAAGACAGTTGCAAACATGATCAAGGGGAAAACTCCAGAAGAAATTCGCAAGACATTCAATATTAAGAATGACTTCACTGAGGAGGAAGAAGCACAGGTACTTGATCGGGGTTTAATTATAATTTAGCTGGTTTTGTGCTGAATTATTGAGTGGAGCTTCACAATCTTAATGCGTGATGCAACTGACTTGTTACCAAATGTAAACTAACGTGACTCCTCAACTGACCTACTGCTAGTGGAAGACCTTTTGGTGTCCACAGAGCTTGCAGCCCATTACCTGAAAAGCTCAAAACAAGTAATACTGGTTTCCTAGCTCAAATGTGTGTCTGGCTGAGGAAGCATGAGATTGTGGCAGCCTCAGTTTGCTGGTTTGGAGTTGTAGTAAGAAAGCTGAAGATGTATTGTTGCGTGTGGCTGGAAAGGTAAGGTGTTTGGATTCTTGTCTCTAAGGATTTCATCGATACTAGAACTTGAATGACAAACCGACTGCAAAATGGCAGAGTCGGGGAAAGATCAGAGCAAGATGTCTTGTTGAAAGACAAAGTTAGTGTAGCACGTCGCCTGTGCTGCATCAGGAGACGAACAATTCAGCCTTAACCTAGTCGTGGTGGTGGTGGGGAGGTCAATTTCCATCAAGTCTAGATATAAGAATTTAATTTCTTGGCTTATATTGATAAGCAGTTCAGTTTTGACTTTCTAATTGCAACCTCTGCATGAAAAATTAAAGTTGCTTTCATGTTTATGCCTTTGTGCAGTAAGTAATCTGAAATGCTCATGGGAATTCCCAGCTAACTTTTACGTGTTCACTGCTACATAATTAATAGCTAAAATGTTCTTTCAGGTACGTAAAGAGAACCAGTGGTGTGAAGAGAAGTGAAATACTGTGCCTGACACTCGAACACTGTAAGGATTGTTCCAAATACTAGTTGCACTGCTCTGTTCATAATTGTTAATATTAGACAAATGCAGCAGCAAATGAAGTTGTGTTTAGCAGGATATTGTTCCCTTTTTTTTGCATGTGTAGTGGTTTTTTTTGAGTACAAATTTAAACCTTCTGCATTTTTACTAGTGTAATTGGATGTCTTTTTACTTTGCAATGAATAAAACTGAACTAAGTGTGGATTCTGTATGGAAAGTAGCACTTAAGGTTATCATTTCCATTACACTTTGAAACTGTTCCAGTGCTAAGGATTGACTCCAGTGTAAATAAAACCACCTATGTCTTCTTACTCGAGAAGATCAAAACACGTGTATTTACAGGGTATTGACAGTTCAGAATGAAAACCAAACCAGAATGTGTCTTGGGGAACTGAGTAAAGTTAAGTTACTGGGTTTCTTCCAAAATACATTGTAGGGAAGATTAGTGTTACTTAAAGCTATAGAACTTTCCAGGTGGTTCTTGTCCTGCATTAAAAAAAAAAAGGAAAAAAAAAAGACCATTTTCTTGTCCTGTTAGTCTTGCCTTATAGACCAGTGAAAGGTGTGATCTAGATCTAAGCAAGCTCCCGACAGTTAAATTTGAATCCTTCAACCATGTCTTGAAAACCTGCCTCTAGCTGGTAGCAAATGAGAAGTGTGTTGCTTTTTGCACGGGAGAGGTGTGGTTTTTATATGCTACTATGAAAAGCGGAAGCCAGATTTGACCAAAAAATGACTGACATTACCAAAGGTAATATTATTGACCTGTGCATGCCATTAGTGGCTGGTTTTTAGGCAATTTTAAACAACCCTTGTGATGTAGCTCTTGAAAAACATGGTTTAATGTGTCCACGGGAAATCTTCTGCCTCTGTATGTGATACTTCAGCTTGTAGAGACTTAATTATTGCATACAAAGCTCATGCAATATCAAGCTTAACTTTGGACAAAGCCACTTGCAACTAGTTAAACAGTAACTGGTTTTCTGATTTTTTTTTTTTACAGTTCCCTTATAGGGAGTAGGGGATGGTTGTGTGGTAGATCTTTGAGGTGTGCTCTTAGCTTGTATTGCATTCCATTCTCTGTATAAACCTTAGAGTAGAATGAACCTTAATAAACATACTTCTCTCACTTTAAATATCAGTGTTTCACTTCGGAATTAATAAAGGGCTTTTAAACTTTTGTTTGCAAATGGTTCTAGTTATTTGCAACTAGATAATCATCCTGTCACTACCGAGTGTGCAAAGGATAGCACCGAAGCAGTGATGGACTGAAAGGAAATGTATGAAGTGACTAACACAAGCCCTTAGTCAGAGCAAACCATCCTGATTGGTTTGTGTTTGGTTTTGGTTTTTTTTCTTGTGACTTACCAGCTTTTTTGTAAACTTGCTGTGATGAAACCGCTAATGAAAGCTTTTGTAACTCATTTGAAAGCAGAATTCAGACCTGTGCTTTGGATGTGGCTGCTGCTCACACGTGTTAGCTCATGAGGGTGCTGGTGTGCACATGGGCATGGTATAGATACTGTAGTGTTAGTGGGCATCAAATGCTCCAGTGCTAGACTTGGACGTGAGGAGGGCTTTCCAGCATCCTGTATTGCAAACAATACATCTCAGTTGGAATGTGCTACTGGAGAAAAATCTGATGATGCTTCTTAGGCCTTTGGCTGTAGCTGAATATTCAGCTTATCCTGGATCCTTGCAAGAAAACCGTCTGTGTGACGTTAAGTGTTCCAGAATACACTGGTTCAGCCTTGGAGTGCTGTGTTGCTATAGAGAAGTTTGACTGGAATTTTCTTCTGTGGTAGAAGCCTACAGAAATTCCTTTAGGTGCTCATTATCAGCCCAGGATCTGTGTTTGTCAGCAGCCACCATGCTGCAGGATGAGAGAGAGCCAGATGCGTAGCTTGTCTTCCTCGTTGCCTTGCTTCTGCTTTGTTTGCCGTAGCTGCAGAAACCCCTCCTGCGACCCTGGGGTAAGACTTGCTCCTTTTTGGAACAGCTTGCCTCAAAGGCACCCTTTGGTGCTCAAATGCTCTAGGGGTGGAGCTTCCAGCATTGCCAGTTGGCCGCGGATGCTGGTGCAAGGGTGGAGGTCCAGCATAGTGTGCAGGAGAAAGGGTGCTAGCTGGGGTGCTCAAAGCAGTGTGTAGCTTTGGCAGACTTTAATATTCTGAGTAGTCCTGGTAGTTAGGATTCCATACCATTTACCTTCTCTAATTGACATTCCCCTGCAGTGCTGTCTCAGACTTCACCCAGCTTCAAGTTCTGTAGCTGCCTGACACCTTTCTTTTTGATCTCTGGAGGGTCACCCTCTCTGTGGGCTCATCCAGGGCTAGGCTCTAAAGAATCATGTTCTTTGGGAAGCTGCTGAGATCATGTGGTGTACTGTGGGCTGCTGTCTGGACTCTCCTCCTCAACTGAACCCAATAGTTCCTGCTGAGGTCAGACCCCAGCTGGGTACTTGGAAATGCCTGAAAAAGGGGAGACACCATCCACGTTCCCACTGTTAAACTTTATGTTGCTGTTAAACTTGTGCAGCGCTGCCTTAATCTTTTGTTTTTAAAGTCAGGGCACGATCAGGGATAGTTCTTCTTGGCTGAAGTGATTACGTGTGCGGCAAGGAGAGGGAAGGCAAGGTCTTGGGAGGGATTGCAGATAGAAGGTATTTTCTTTTCAGTCTTGGTTTACTGTTTCAGTCTTGCCCACTGAAGGCTAGGGGCAGTTAGTCTAAAAACTATTCATACAAATAAGGAAAAAAAAAAAGCAATTCTCTTCAGTTCTAAGTAGTTATGGGAGAGTTTGATAGGATTATAACTTCCAGTGGCCTATTTTGAATAGCCAGTCTGGCAATTACTTTATTTATAAAGCTATAAACATATTTTGAACATAAAAGCCAAAAAATACAAACTCAATGAAGTAAAAAAAAAAAAAAAAAAAAAATTACAACAAGTGATGGAGAGTCATTGGACAAATGAAAGTACAGCTGCAAAACATTTATCCCTGCTACATACATACAGTGGTTTTACTTGGCTTAATGAAGTGGTACTTCCATGACTTCTACATTCAAACGGATTTCAGGAATTCAAATACCTATTTCAGGAAGAGTTGAAATTGCTGTAAAAAGAACCCCAAAAAAATTCTTGTTATGCTAAAAAAACTTCTGGGCAAAGTTTTCCTTCTATTAAGAAAGAGCATTAACACAACCGAGTAACACTTCATCTAGCATTTCTAAAGACACTTCTTTTTTTTGGCATCAATAAAAGTAACTTTGTTTTGGCATTGGTTATCAGCCACGGGGCACGGAGGGAAGGTTGGGCAGCTTAAAGGTCTTATCTTGTGTGTTTTGGGGAGGGGAAAAAATAAAAAAATAAAAAAAAAAAAAAGTTTTCTTAGTGCCATCAGTATAAACTGACCCTGTTCCAGTACAGCCAGTGGATGTTTTGAGTTTATACGGTGGCAGCTGAAAGCACAGGGTATGTCTGGCTGTAAACCTGTGTGCCTGGAGCAGAGCACAGGCTCAGAACAACGCTGGGTCAGAAAAGGGGTGTCAGTCACTGCTCTGGCTCTGTGGAAATGCTCCTGGGCTTTTCCCGGGGTGGGGGAAGTAGGTTTCACTAAGGAGATCGTGCAGGAATGGGATGGAATACAAAAAGCTGAGAGGAGGCTGTGACACGGACCGGCCCTTTGCTGGTCAGCCTGCCCTGAACCAAGGCGCGGGCTCACAGCACCCTGGAGGGACCAGTGGAGCCTTGAAATCAACTGGTGAAAGTCCTGCTGGATTCTGAAATGAATGACGGCCGCTCTGCGTGCGCCCAGGTCGGGATACACGGTTTAATACTGGTCAGGGCTCTCCCCTCCACTTCCTCTGGTGTTACTTTTTCTTGTATACCTGCCTTTACTTTGCTGCTCAGTTCTGTGTTGTGTCCAACCACAGAATACCAGCGGGTAGTAAGTTACACCAGCTTTACACCCCCTGGAGAGTGGCCAGGGTGGCTGATGGGTCATCTGTGGTGTGTGCAGCAGCTGATGCTTCTACAGCACCTTCCATCAGAGGGCCTCAGGATGACAAATGCTGAGCTGAGATGTAGCTTTTTTTTTTTTAAGCTTTTTAAATTATTTTTTTCTCTTTTTTTTCTTTCTTTTTTTTTTTTTTTTTTCCA
>JAAGNO010018875.1:0-11903 GCA_033439905.1 Ceryle rudis | reverse complement strand
AGATGTTTTTCCTGCCAAAATAGTATTACTCTCTTTCCACAAATGATGCTGTCCCAAAAGGCTCAGCATGTGCTGGGTTCACTGGCTGCTGCTCTGCCAGCCGGGGAACAGCCTAAGCAGAGTATTTGGCATTCACCTCCGGTTCCTGCAGCCTTTCTGAAGAAAACTGTCATAGCCCCAGAGAAGGGAACATTCAAAGAAGTGCCCCGAGGCAATGCAGAGCAGAAGCCTGAGAATCCTGCTGCATGAGTCACTGACCTCCACACACTGCATCTATTTCAGCCTTTAATTAATAAGGTTTTACATTTCTATGGCACTTCCCATCTGGAAAGATCCTAAACTGCTGTGAAGACTAAGGGGGTAGAACACCATTGAAATGTGGTTCCCAGAGTGGGAGGTGGGACTGTGCAGGGAGGGAAAGCTTAGCCAAGGGCACCGGGGAGGGAAAAAAATTCCATAATTTTAAATGGAGCCTCTGTTACATCACTGAGTATTTCATATCCATGGAGAACAGACAATAAGGTTTTAGTTTCTAAGGCACCGCTTGAATGACTAGGCAGCGGATAGTGCTTGCTTTCTCCAGGGGGGATGCCATGCAAAACAAGTACCGGGTGATTTTAATTTAGGGTGTTAAAGGACCACAACTTAAGCTACAAATTTAAACCGTCATTGAATCAAGGCTTTCTTCCCTCCCGATGAGTAAGTTACTGCCAAATGCTAGACACAAGCAGAAGCCAGCGGAGGAAAGATTAAATCCCATGCTGACAGCACCTGACCCTACGCTCCAAACTGACACTCCCTGGAAACTCAGCAGCATCACCCAAAGCTTTGGGACAGTAAAAACTGTCCCCAGGCACCAAGTGGGTGAAAAGACAAGACAGTGTGAAAATAGGCCTCCTGTCCCAAGGCTGACGTGACCCCTGAGGGGAGCTGGGGCTTTGCTAAACCTGCACGCATCCCTACGTTTCTATTTCTAAAGATCAAAACAGTTGAACCACCGTGCTCATCTGGCTTCCCTCAACACAGACTTATTTTCTGCCGATGAGCAGGGCCTGGCTTGCACTAAACTGCGGGCGACTGAAATGCCTCTTGGCCACGCCTGGCATCTCTCTTCTGAAGCACTTGGCCAAAACAGGCTGGAAGCACTTGGCCACAAAGAATTTTCAGAGGAATGTCAAAATTCTCTTTTCCTCCATGCAATTCTGACCTATTTTTAACTGCCACGTTCTGAAAGAGATAGATGGGCATGGCCACGGCTGGTCGTAAATTTTCATTGCTTCTCGAGGAGAAATTGCAGGCAAATTACAGACTACTGCACTCTTTTTATGTCTCTCCTGCTTGGGGCATGTCAGCACTGCTGCATTCCCTGCTACCTCCCCCCCCCCCGTGAATTCCTTCCTCCTGTGTCCTCTCTGTGCTTACTGACAGACATTAATGACCTGCCTCCATAATTAACCCATTTAGCATCAGATTCAGCAGATGAGTCCTTTGTGCCATGTCAACCAGGTGCTGGAGAAGTGCACGAACTCATGAGTTCTTCCCAACTTCCACCTCCACCCAAGTGTCTCTCATGGCCACAGTGCCCTTGATCTCCACCTGCTACATTAACCCAGAGTGTGGGCAGGGCTGTGTGTGTGTTAAGGCTGTGGCTGCCCGGTATCCAATAGTCCCTTCCCCACGGTATCCAATAGTCCCTTCCCCACGGTATCCAATAGTCCCTTCCCCACGTGCTCCTGTGGTCACACCAGCACAGTGCAAAGCTGCACTTTGCTCCTCTAGGCACTCGAAGAGGTGATGTCAGCCTGCAGTGGGAGGTGAGGATGTGGAGGAGGACCCTTGGCCCATCATGTTGCAGCATTTTCAAGGGGAAGGTCTTACTAGCCAGTATTAATTATCCCTCTCTCATGAAGAGATAAATCCATCAAAGCAGTTTTTGTGCTGTTGTACAGCAGGGAAACTGAGGCAGCGCAGGTTAGTGCTCAGATCCCCACCATTCCCAGTCCTGAGTCCAAGCCCAGGACCATGCTGCCTGCACTGCACCAGAAAGCCCTGAGGCTGGAAGTCCCACAGCCAGGTGGCTTTTTAAGCATCAAAACCTCATCCAAGGGGAGAAAACCTGTTGTCAAGGTGAAAAGCGTCCCTACCAAAATGTGATCAAAGAGACGTTATCAACTTAAGTGTACTCAGGAGTTTCTGTTCCAGACAAGAGAATCATCAGCGAGAAACCAATCTCATAAGGTAGCTGCTATTGACAGGGAAATAAAAGGAATACAGTTCTTACCAGACAGACCTAAGTTGCTCCAAATTGCTGTCAGCTTGAAATATCTTGCCGGTAATTTGTTTTCAAATTCTTTCTCCCTAAATTTGATTTGTTGCTGTACAGTGGATGATCTATTCTGCACAGCATCTCAAAGAGTATTCCCGTTGTCCTCTCGCTGATTGTTTGTGAGCTATCACTGCTGGGAGTTGGCAGCATTTATTATAAAAAGGGACATCATCACTTGAAAAGAAGATTTTATCGGAGGATGCAGGATCGTCTGCCATTGCAAATGGCAGCTGAGATTACTGGGAGGAAAGTAATCTGGGAAAAAAAAAATTAAAAAAAAGAAAAATCAATCACATTCCTCTCCATCTTTGAGCTTGTCCGTGTGGACAAGTGGCCGTGCTGTGTGTCGGTACACTGGGGTGAAGGAATAATGGGACAGCTTTTTCTAAGACGACCTTAATAAATCCTTTTACTAGGTTCCTTTTTAACCAGGAGAAAAATTAGTAGGGTTTCCCACCTCCTGTGGTATTGTAGCAAGAGGATGAGCATCACACCCAGCAATTTTTTCTGCTGATCTCTGCTCTTTCTTATGTGAAGGAGGAAAAAGGTAATACTGACTTACAAAGCATCCTGCTGGGTTCAATGATGTCTCCTGCGTGGTACATCTGGGGCTTTCCTGTGTCTCTGAGCAATCAATCCCCGCTCTCCTGGAGTTTGGTCACTGCATGGGATATGTTTCTGCATGCTTGACACCGAAGTAGAAGTGTGAAGTTCAAGTCTCACCTATCTGTGTGGATCCATCCAGCCTGTGTGCAGTTGCCAATGAGAAGAGCAATATCCTTGCCCCAGCTTTCTCATTCACGAACATACACGTTTCTTCTCCTGTTCTTTCCCTTCTTATCTAAACCATCTTTGTCCAGTGGTTTACACAAATTCAAAGAAATGTTGTTGGAGCAAGTCCAGAGGAGGGCCATGAAAATGATTCATGGGCTGGAACCCCTCTGCTGGGAGGCCAGGCTGGGAGAGTTGGGGGTATTCAGCCTGGAGAAGAGAAGGCTCCAGGGAGACCCTCTTGGGGCCTTTCAAGACTTCAAGGTGCCTGTCAGGAAGATTGGGACAGACTTTTGAGCAGGGCCTGTTGGGACAGGACAAGGGGTGATGATTGAGACTGAAGGAGGGAGATTTAGACTGGAGAGAAGGAAGAGATTTTTTGATGCTGAGGGTGCCGAGAGGTGGGTCGATGCCCCATCACAGGAAGAATTCCAGGTGAGGTTGGCCAGGGCTCTGAACTACCTGCTCTAGTTGCAGCTGTCCCTGCTCACTGCAGGGGGTCGGACCAGATGACCTTAAAAGGAACCTTTCAACCCAAACTATCCTGTGAGTCTATAAATTCCAGTTCAGAGATGAGGAGCTACTTCCGGTTAGTTACATGGCTTTAAAGCGTGGGCAGATTGGATAGACCTGCCCCCAGCCCACCTGAGCCCAGCTTGCAGGGCACAAGGTGCTGAAGGATTTGTGTGGCTTCATAGATAATATAGGGTCTCACCCATCTCATGCATATAGCTGTATGAAATATATATATATAAAAAGAGATAACCTATATACCTGGTACTTGCTTATTTCTGGATCTTTCTGGGAAGTATCGGTAACTTCAGCATAGTTCTACTCAGCAGCTTATTGTCAGGACCAATTGGTGGCATTGCTGTGGAGAGGGCACCGCAGGCATGATGTCAGGTCCTTCACCCCCAGGACTCATGCTGTGTTTTGGACAGGTCTTGGTGGCATTCAGAGCATGGAGAGGACTGGAGAGTTGGGAGCTGGTGGAAACACTTAAGCACTAGAAAACCAGTAATCATGGCAAATGCTAGAATGCAACGGAAAACACAGTGATTATTCAACTGTCTGTAATTTTGCCACACAGTTTACCCTGACATAACATCATAGAAAGCTCCACTTAGGCAATTGTAACATCACTGGAAAGACTGAATTAAGAAAAGTGGGGGGGGGGAAGGTACATAAACCTCCCACTATTGTTATTTTCAGAAAGCAGCAGCAGGAAGATCCAGTGAAAAGGCTTTGAGGCTCCAAGCTGTTATTCCTCCCTGGAAAGCAACCACCTAAGACATGAAAACACTCTGAGCAGGGGGAGATCTGCTCTGTGGCCACCCCAGGGAACATGGGCCTGGTCCCACGGGCAGGTCCCCGCAGACAGCTCCCCTCCTGCCCTGGCTTTGGTTGCCCTTGGCATTTGCTTTGCTTCACAGCAGGGTGCCCTGGACAGACGTTCCAAGGCTGTGCCCTATCCAGAGCAGCAAATCTCCCAGGGCTGGGAACTCCACTGTATCCCTGAGCACAAGGATTGCAACAGAGCTGCTCGGGAGCCAGTGATTTTTCTTCTTTGCAGGAGCAGGCTGAGCCTTTCCGAGGTGACCGAATGCAGGTGTCCACAGGGCAGGAGCAACACAAATCAGTCTCTTGCTGCTTAAAAATATATCTGTATACCAACCATCTCCAAACCCTTTCCTCTAGAGTCTTGTGGCAGAAATGGAGTTTTAAAATGCTCGCATTATTTACAGCTGAAATGCTGGGGGGGGGAGAATAAATAAAATACAAACTCATTTGTCCTGCCAGAGCAGAGCGTGTTGATCCTTGTCAGCCACTGCTTGCACAGTGCCCAAAAGTAATGAGACCCAGAGGGGGGAACAAGGAGGAAGGAGTAGTGCCCAACAGCAGGGTGCAAACACCCCAAAGCAGAGGCAGTACACACAGGGATGTGGTCAAACCGAATTTATCACCACCCTGGGGTGTGCCAACTGTTGCTTTCATGCCTGGGTGTTAACTATCCCCAGTTAGGTGGAGTGGATGGTTCCTTAAGTACAGACTGCTCTGGCAGGGAGCAAGGACAGGTTTTTGTAGACCCAAATATTGTGTCAAAGGGATGCTTTGGAGATTTCACAGCTTTCAGGAGGGAACTTGGGGGAATTCCTCCAGAGGAGGATTGTCTGCCTGAACTGGCTTTTCCTTTTTTCTTTCCCTGTGTTTTGGAAGAGCTGCCACTTGCCGAAGGCCCAGCATAGGGAGTGGTCATCTCGAGTCTGTGCCCAGTGAAGGAAATGACCGTAATCTGAGGTGACACCTGGCAGCAAGAGTAGATGGAAGGGGGCAAAGATGAGAGAACAGGGGACAGAAAGACAGCAAGCATCACATACCAGTCAGAGGCTGGAAGAATTTTATGTGGCTTCTGGACATAAATTAATAATGGTGGCTGTGCAGAATCTCTCTTACTGAGTTCCCCACTGTTCTTGCCTAGTGCTCATGGACAGAGAGCAGCATAGGGAGAATGACAGGGAAGGGTGGTGTGAATTCAAATGAAACACCTTCTGGCCTAAATGGGACAAGTGAAGAGAACCACCACCTAGGGTCCCCTACTCCCTCCTGGGGAGCAGACTCCATCCTAGGGAACATGGACATTGGGAAGGGTCTGAAATCCCAGCACCTTTTTTTGTCTGCCTTTTGCACCACCCTGAGCAGTGTTTACAAACTATATGGATCATGAGGACAGTGCCTGTAACCATGGCAAACCTCTGCTGCCCCATCCTTCCCCATCACAGCCCCGAGGCCAGCAGACACAGGGGCCACCCTTTGCCCCATTGAAAGTGGGGACCAGTCCTGCCACTTGGCATTTTCCAGGGAATAAGTTACAATCTGAAGGAAATATCCCAGATAATTTAGAGCCAGCCACCATCACACGTGCTACCAGCTCCCAGAAGTTAGGGACAACCATGCCATAACAGGACCTGCCTGGTGCAGATGCCAGCAAGAAGCCCTTCCAATCCTGCTCTGAGGAAAGCATCACCCTACTCTGACTCCACAGCATCCGACCTTCTTTTGCCACACAATGCTTAGGCACTCAGGAGAATGAGCCACATCCTCCAGTGGAAGCAGTAAGGGTTAGAGCATTCGGTAGCTGAAGAACTGGGGAGTTTGCTTTCTCTTAGGATAAAGCCGTTTAACTCTTTCCCACCTCTGCACTGCCTCCCAACACAGCTCCATTTGCAAGACCTGCACACAAAATGTTAGGAATTAATGAAACAGGAGATTAAATACAGTTCTGCTTAAATTCAGTCCTGAGAGGATGGATGGGGAACTACCCTGTTGTGAATTAAGCAATAAAGTGGGAGAAAGCAGAAAACATGGCAGGGAATCAGTTCTGTGTCATTAGCCCTCTTGCACTTAAAGGTCCCAGTGCATCCGCCCAGTTCAGGTGCAATCGTGATGTGATTTTGGTAAATCTGCACAGACGTGGGTCTCAGCTTGCCACAGCTGTGCCAAAACCCTCTGCTGCTCCAGCTCTGCCCAAAGCCAGGGACAGGTGCTCATGCAAGGGGCAGCAGCACAATCAGGAGGGGAGAAAAAGGGTAGAACGTGACTTTTTATTAAACTACTACCACTTTCTTGGGCTAATACTCTGTTTAAAACTCCCATCAATGCCACACATTCCCCTCCAGCACCTCCTCCAGACCACCACAGCTGTTATCAGTTGAGCAGGGCATGGATGTGACCCTGGGGGATAATGCAGTGGGAACTTTGTGGTGCAGAGCAGCAGCACATTTGCAGGGCACACAGAGCCCTGCAGTATCTCCTTGCATTTGTAGAAACTATCTGAAACTCTTTACAAGTCTAAGAGTAGGGAAGTTGGGAAAAGCAATTGTAAACCCCTGCCAGTGTGAGCACTTCAAAGCCACAGCTCTCAAAGGGCTCAGCAGTGCTGATGCCTTGCAGATGGGGAAGCCAAGGAAATTATTTGCCCTGTATAACCCAGGAGAGCTGGGGATGCAGCAAGATCCCAGACTAGGGAAATCTCAGCACTTGGACCATAAATGAGATGTCAGATGTCAGCATCAAAGGATGCAACACTGGAGCCTTGTTGCCCAACTGGCCTGTGCAGTTGGGGATGTCTTAATGCCGTCAGGTCCAAGATGCAGCCAGCACTGCCCAGCTCCATGCCCTCTGCTAGCAGCTTCGGTTTCCTTCCAAGATTCTGGGATAAAAGCTTCCCGTGAGTGTCACTAAAATTACTGAGAGCAGATAACTCCAAGCCATCCATCTGCTCACAAGTCTCCACTGACCAATAGCCACAAGAACGTGTGGAGGCTGAGCTCCCTTTGCTCAGGGGTAGCACTGCGGTGCCCACTAAAACACCTGGGTTTGTGCTCCTCACATTGGAATGAAGTGGCTCCTCATGCAGGTCACAAAAAAGGCAAATTTTTGATTGCACAGCCACTGGGGTTCAAACACCCATTTTCTCCCCCAGTGCCTGGCACCAGGGCATTTTATCCAGACGGTGTCCTGCTGCCAATTCTAACGCAGGTCTAGTGGACTACTCAGCCACTCAGGAGCAGAGCAGCCTGCTTGTAAACTTAATGTTACTTGAGGTTTGCTCAGAGTTCATGCCCCAGGTTGCAGTTTGATGAAGTGAGCCCATCCCAAGTGCTTCTGGTGGATATAAAAAGGATGTGCAATCAGAGGTACACTTAAGCAAGCATATTACCAAGTTAAATGACTTGAGTTTTACTAAGCTAATTAAAAATGGAACAAAGCAATGATCAGATTTACATAATTAATAACTCTGCAGGTTCAAATTATCCAGTCACCAAATAAATACCACATGTAATCAGGGAAAGCCACAGGTGATAACTTGAGAGAATTTGTGTCCTGCTCAGAGGCCTTCAGGAGACAAGATCTACATTTTTGAGCAGTGGCCTCAGCTCACCAAGGCAGCGTGTAAACCTTGATATCAAGGAGACCCTCTTCCTAAGGCCTCAGTGTATTTATGAGCCTGGGTTGCTCCCTTAAAGGGAATCAAGTAGACCCAGCATGGGCAAGAGCCCCTCAATCCTCACCTCCCAGGTGATCAGGGCAAGGGCCACCACCCACCAGCAGACACCTGTCCTTCTCTTTTCATGCAGCCATTTCTTCTTTTTGGCCATTTGAATGCTTTGAAAGTTTCCTGAAGTACCCAAGACCAGCATGGCTCAGGTGCGGGCAGCTCAACTGCAGGCTGGGCTCAGCCTGTGTCCAGCAAGGCAGAGACCCCAGCATGGCCCGTGGAAGCTTTCACTGCACCTTCTGCCACCTCTCACTCCACTTTCTGCTGTAAAGTCATTTCTCTGGTTGTGGTGTGATGCAGAAGAGCAGGAAACTTGGTTGTCACTTGTTTTGTAAGAGAGGGTTTTGGCAGAGCTTTCAGGGAAGCTGCTGTTGGGGGTGGATAAGCCCAAGGGACTTTTAGTGTAAGGAGATGCTCTGCCTGGATGGGCTATGAAAGAAAGACCCTTGGCTGGGGGGGGGGAAATGACCTTCCCCTTCCCACTCAAGCAACCAAACCATCAGGGAGGGGGCTATGAGCAAAGGGTGACGTTTTCCAAATACTGCCCAATTTGGGACCTCACAGCCTCTGCAAGCCAAAACCCACCAGTGGGCTCAAAAGGGATTAGACAGACTTAGGGAAAGAAAAAGCTTACTGAGAACAGGGCTCCAATGCAACCCCAGCTCTAGAGACCTTCAGCCCCTCAATTATGGGTGATAGAGAACATTGATTGCTCCTTCAGCCCTTTCAGGGGCTACTGAGGACAGACTGCCACAATGGGAAGAACTTTGACCTGACACCACATCCTTTACATCAGAAATTACATCCAAATTTAGATAGAAAGAACATAAAATCCTGCATAAAGCCTTTGCGAGGCTGCTATGCTGGCAGAGACCTGCACAGGCAGCTGCCTGCCCTGTGACTCTCCCATCTCTCCTGGCAGACAGGGAACAGACACAGCCATGGATGCGCACCTAGCAGAGCCCTCTGCATCACCCTTCCAGGGCTTTCCATTATTTTTTTTTTCCCTTTAAATTTTATATTATTAACAAAACCCAGATAAATCAGCTTCAAAACCAGCATTTATCTGTTGGCACTGATGAAGAGACAGGCACAGGGTGGGGATACACAAGAGGGCCTGGTAGACAGATCATTTGTCAAGTACCACAGCTGTGGAGCTCAGCTCCACACCAATATCCATCACCAACACCCAGGAACCAGCATGACCCAGGGGACCTCCCCAAACCAAGCTCTCTGTCTACAGGGATTGCTTCTCAGCCATGCCAGCAACACCCCAAGCATTATGATAAGCCCCAAATGAATACCATTAAAACCCCACAATGGAGCAAAAAGATGTAGAAACCAACATCACCAAGCATCTCAGCTCAGACAAACCCACATCCCCCTGAGCTGCCCCAATCCTGCTATCCCCAGCGCTTCAGCAAGGCTGAGCGGCCAGGGCACAGCCACCTCTCCGGCAGAGGAGGTGCTTTGCCAGCAGGCTCGTCTGGCCCATTCTCATGGTGATGGCCAGATGATTTATTTCTCCTCCAGCCCAAGCTGCCTGGAGGGAGGGCAGCATTGACATGCTCACAGCAGCTTTGTAGCATCCTCAGGCTTCTTAATTAGAGCAGACATAAACATCTTTGACACAGGTTGTGGTGTTTCTGTCCATTTAGTGAAGCACCAAAACAAACAGGCTTCAAAAGAAGACCTAACAGCTCTATTGGAGCTGGTGCTTGCTGATATACCCTGCACACAAGCACGGCTCCAGCCCCTGCAAATCCCATCCCCTCCACCTCCTGCCAGCCCGTGGCCACACCAGGCAGGGCTGTGTGAGGTACAGATACCTCCCTGCAGGGAGAGGGCACAGCCATACCATCCTACACCACCATCTCCCTTAGGTCAGAACAACTTTGCTGGCTAGACAGCATTTTAAGGCCAAACACCCAAAGCATCTGCTCTCCTTGCCTGGTAGCCAGAAATAGCCCTCTTCTGTGTCTTCTATGGGGTGGGTGCTCCCTCTGAGCCATTTGTAGCATGTGCAGGGGGTTTCTTACCACAGCCACCAGCGGGGGACAATGACCAGCTCAACCATCTCCTTCACCTCAACAAGGAGGATCTGCTTTGGGTCCCTTAAATAAGATGTGATATGGTGAACATCAGCTGTGGGTGGAGCAGCACCTGGGAATAACCTCACCTGACATAACCTCTCCTGGGATAACCTCCACTTGCTTCTGGGCAGCTGCTCAAAAATATGGGCTCCAGCATCCAGATGTTCCGGAGGGGCTGGTGAGGGGCTGGATCCCCCTGCATGCCTGAGTCTGGGAGCTGATCTGCCTGGCAAAGCCCAGAGATCACAACCTCCATGCAAAAAGCAATTTATTGATAAATAAAAACTGAAGCGATGAAATCAGAGGCAACAAAGCTCTTCTGTGCACACAAAAGTAGAAAAATATCCATCCCTTGTCTCAGCTTCAGCAACCAGGGGAGAAAATAAGCTTAATTTCTTTTGTAAATTACACGTACAAGTGATTTGCTCATGGCACGTGTGAGTTTTGCCCCTCAGGATTCACGGGAGGTTGCCCTTTCTGCCATCAGAGGTGTGTGATAGATGCAAGCCAGGCACAGATCTGTTCTGCTCTCAGGCCTGGAAGAAACCCCTTGTTTAGAGCTCAAACCCACTATCCAAAAATTAGCAATGATTTAAATCCCTTGGCTACTGTATAAAGACAGACAGGGATGGAGCTTCCAGACTTTTATTATTACTTTATTGCTGCTGGCGCCTGCGTAACCCTCCCCGCCTTCATACCCCCACTTACACCAGGGCTGGAGCAGCCCAGACCAATCACAGTTTCTTTCTGAATGCCTATTTCTTGCTGAATTGCTCCCAGACACCCAGGCAGATGCTTTTGAGGTGCCACAGGAGCCCTGTCTCCTGCCTCAGTTGCCTCCAAAAGCTGCCCTGCCCCCTGGGTATGACCTCCTGCCACATGCCAGCTCCACCGTAGGACACAGCATGAAACCCCTCCAGCTTTTAATAAAGTGGACACATCTGACTCCACAAATATCCAGTTTATCTCCAGTTTTTAGTATGGCTGGAGCTTTTTGCAAGGAGCCCAGACTTGGGTTTGTGCTGTATCTACACTCGGCAATTTTAACATCCTCTCCTTGGTTGTTCTCCAAGCAGCTGAGCTCTGACATCCCTCCACCAGCTGATGCCAAAGCTCCTGGGGTACCTGGCTGAAGGGAGGCAGAGTGGGCTGCCCAGCATCTCCCCCAACCTGGCTCAGCTCCTGCTCTTCAATTCTCTGAAATGTCCAGAGTGCTGGGTCTCTGTACAGGGATTAGGGATAGTTCCATTCTAAATGGGCAGGATTTGGCCAAGTTAATGTTTTAAGAGGGTTGTCGGAATGATCTGTTAACGTGTATGGGGTGGAGTTGTCCTCTTGTTGCTCAGGGCATGGAGCAGCTGTAAAAAAGAAACCAAGGTCAGGAAGTTTTGCCAATTACATGTTCTTATTGTTAATTATATTAATTATGAAGGATACCGTGCTAGGTGATGTCTCCAGGGGCCTGTGCTTGAGCATTCAGATCCCAGATCCCCAGTGCTACACATGGAGACTCCTCTGGACGCTTTTCAGGGCTCCCAGGCAATAGGGGGTGAGCCCCGAGCGGTGCAGGGAGGACCCCATTGCCCAAAAGGCTCCCCAAAGCAGGAGGGAAAGAGGTGGAAGATGGGGGTGATGGGGGCACCTCTGTGCCAGG
>JAAGNO010018874.1:0-37594 GCA_033439905.1 Ceryle rudis | reverse complement strand
TAGATCTAATAACTACCCCATAGATATCTATTAATAATATACAATAATAGACAATAGATCTCTATTAGATCTAATAGCTATCCCATAGGTATCTATTAATAATATACAATAATAGATAATAGATATCCTGTATATCACTAATAAATATCTATTTCATTTTAACAATGACAGGATTTTTTTCCTCTCACCTCCCTTTTAATTCCTCAGTCTAGTAAGTATATTATTTTTCTAACAATAACAGGGGGGAATGTGGGGAAGAAACAGTCAGGAACTGCAGGTTTTGGGTTAAAATAATTAAAAAAAAAAAAAAAAGACAACTTGCTCTTACTGGAAGGATGGAGGCCGGGAGTCTCCAATGCCACCTGTTCTCTCAATGGGTGGCGGAAGGTCGGTGTGGCTCTCGGTGCACTGGGAGCCTGTGTCGGAGTGGGAGCTTTCAGCCAGGACCAGCTGTCAATAGAAAGCAGAGAATTACATAGGTTTGTACGGGTTTCTCCGCTCTGACATAAGGTGTTCAGCCACTGCCTCGTTAAATATTCGGTGAGATCTAAGGGAAACTAGAGGAAAGGAAGCACTTAGTTGCATGGATTCCTGCCAAACTTCCAGAAAATCAGGTTACATTCAATTTCAATATGAAAACAGCAGCTACAATATGCACAAAATTCCAGCAAACACCACAAATGCTTTCTGCTCTCAGAACAGACAAGCACACCAGGCAGGGAATGTGCTTCTTCTTGTGTCTTGTGTGATAGGTAATTAAAGATAGGCTGCAATCATCAATCTTCTCCTTACAAACACCAAGCTCCTACACACAGCCTGGTGCTTTTGGGAATTAGTATGTATTCCAGTCCAGCGGTATATTACTCCTAAGAGCATATATCACAAATATCAGAGAACAAACACACACATTAAAAGGCAGGGTGTAAATTCTTCATCTAAGTAACGCTGGCACGTGTTATCTCTATTTCCTATCAACATCCTTGAGCATTAACAGGGATGCTCCTGGATAATGGATCACAGGCATGGGCACGGCACACAAGAGGCTTACTACACTCCATCTTGCTTCCAGTCAGTGCAGGACAGAAAGACCATCTCCATTCAGCAGATAAATAGACTTAGAAAGGAAGCTTAAAAACAATTCATGCATTTCCACAGTCCACTGACCACACACAACGCCTTCTGGCCACTACCAACAGAAGTTAGACTTGAACTAGTGACCTAGAGATGAAAAGGTTTATATCCTATTACCAATCCCCTGAGCCATTTGCTGAGTGTCTTTAAACGTGACTAGAAGGTGTTTAATTAAATAAATGCTCAAATAATTATATAGATTATTACCCTTTGCTAAGAGGCACCAAGGTCTCAGCTTGCCTCTACTTTTAGCTGTAGAAGAACTAGCTCTATATAAGAGATCCCAACTAGAACTGGTTAATTTATCAAGGACTTTTTCTAATATAATCATCAGAGAGATGCTTGCTGTTACAGAAGGGGCTGGAGGAGAACAGGATAGAAGGCGACTGGCGTTCAGGATGCGGTATATTACTCCTAAGAGCATATATCATAAATATGAGAAAACAAACACACACAGAGACTGTCAAAAAGGAACTGCCTGAAGACAAAACAGTTCTCCAGCACCACATGGAGTCGGCTGCATTATTTAAACTCTTATCACCAAAGCAAGAGCAACAGAGGAAACACTGAAGGGGAAAATGACATGAGCTTTCCTAATAACTTGATGATTAAGGTTTCTTTCTTTTACGTGGGGAAGTTAATGGGAGATGTTTAGAAAGCATGTTGGCATTACGGAGATACGAGAATGTCTCCGAGCTTGGCTGGTCCCCTGAGGAATCTCTGTGCAAGTGCTTTCACTAACAAAATCAAACCAAGGGATAAAGAAAAAAGAAAAAAGAAAAAGAAAAAAAAAAAAAGAAGAAGAAAAGAAAAAACAACTGGATGTAGGCGAGATCTGTACCTCCCCTCACCCTTCATATTCGAAGCTGTATCACACTAGGCAACCAAGCAGCTGGCCCAAGTCACCTAAAAGCAAGAAAACACGTTCCTTCTTCAAGCCTTTGTGCTGATGGCAAGACAGGTCTCAAAGGGGAGCCTGATGTGAAAAGAGGTGAGACAAGGAGACAAACCCTTTCCCTGTTCCAGGATATTTGCCCTTTAGTATTTCCCTGCTCCTGGAGGTAAAATTCTTGGCAATGCAGAACCCATTAGGAAGGCAAACCCCCTGTACTGATCGAGGCTGTGGATCATTTCGGGAGTGCTGCTGAGAAGAAACAAAATCCACTGCAGCAGAGCAACTCCTTTGTGGATACTGACCAAGGGCTGTGATCTCCTGAAGGGTAACACGCTGGGTACCTGCATCGTGGAAGAGCAATTAGCAGGAAGATGGCCAGGCTCTCAAATGTAAGCAAAACATAAGCTCCCCCAGTCAGAGCCAAGCAGTGACACCAGGCCAGTGGATGTGCAGTGTCAGGAGAGCCTCTTTTTCTTCCCGTTGTTGCTACTGATCTTTGGTGAGTCCTTGGATCAATTGCTTCACCTCTCCGTAGATCCATTTCCATTTCTTTTTTCTCTACACCACATTTGCTTATGCTCTTCACTTACTCATGGCAAGGCCTGCCTTGGACAGAGCTCAGCAGCCGTCTTAAACTCACCCAGGCATTAAGCCAGCTCAAGGAATCAGTTTGTTCAACATTCACAGCTGAAGAGACCAGACAACAAGCAGTCTGGGAAAGGGAAAGAGCAAACATTGGTACACTCGGCTCTCATATTCTCATCTGGCTAAATATTTATTAGTCTATCAGCATGATAACTACAATATTTAAATTCTGTTACTGAGAGCAGCAGCAGCAGCTCTTGGTATTTCTCGCAGCTCAGGGAGAGGTGAGGGACTGATAAAAGTGACCGAAGAGATACCCCAAAAGAACCATTTGTATTTCTGACAGCAACTTCAGAACCACCCCATTCATCTACAAGTTGAAAGTAATTATTTCCTATAAAGTCACAGGCATCTCAAATCCCAAGGCAACGCTTCAGAGACACGGCCCATTATCCACACGAAGGCTGCTCCCGAAGGACCAATTGCTCAAAAGGACTCACTGATGAGGCCCTTTATTCCACCAGGAATTCTGTCAAAGGCAACATGACTCCACATTGCTAGAAGGCCTGCAAAAGCCCATCGGGAACGGGGTGTTTATTTTAGTCATGAGAAGCACTCTATGCTGGGTACCTTGGGCTTCCCCCTCATTGTACTCCAGTACATTTGCTTGGGGTTTGCTCCAACCACGGACTGTAGGTACTCAGAGAATATAGCATCAGACTTAGCCTGGAAATCAGAAGCTGTAACAGGCCAAAAGGAACAACTTTAAGAATCTGTGGCTGCCAGGTAAAGGGTGACCTCCTTCAGTGTTCTGAGACAGAAAGACACAGACGGGGGGTTTCAAAATAAAACCTGTCACTTCCATCTGTGATTTTATCATCTGCCACCTTCTATCACTTAGAGAAGATATTGTAGCTTCAAGAAATAGGAGTATCTCCGATTACTCCCAGGTTGCATTAAGCATCTCAGGTGTTTGTTTCTGGCAGGGTGTAGCAGGAGAGCTGTGAAACAAGCTTGCTTCCACTGACTGACGTTTTGCAGCAAGTTCCCTTTAAGCATGGGATGTGGAGAACATGTGGAGTAAGAATGTGAGGGCAAAAGAAGCATCTGCAATCTGATAATCCTATTCCCATGCCTCACCCTTCCAGATTTTTTCAACCCGTTGGGGACTTTTTCTGAGACCTTACACATTCCTCACGCCAGCTGAAATTGCTCTCTGTCCATCGGAGCGGCGCAGAGGCCTGGGTCGAGTGTAGCCACACCCTGCCAACGATAGCCGGCACTTCTGCCACAGGACTATCAAAGATTTCCTTACGGGCCTTTCCTCCATCTGGTGCTGATCGCAGTTAGAAATAGGACAGCATCTTTCAATTCAAACTTGGATTAAATCTAATTTGAGAATCCTTCTGCATATCAGACGAGAACCACCCAACATTACTTTAGCAAAGAGAAGATCATAAGATGGTAGAGCTTTGAAGCTTCCTCATTAATCACATTCTTTCATTTTTTAATTCAAGTTCCCCATCCTTCAGGTTAACCTGTTTGCTTCTTCTCCATCTCTTGCTCACAGAGATCCTAGCACTCCAGCCCAGCTGTCCCTTGGAGGAATTTCATTGTCCTATAGTGAGACTCAGATCCTTCCCTAATAACTCGTTCGGGCACCTCAAAGCTTAAGGATGTTTTCAGCAATCCCACCTCTCTCCTTCATAAACTCTAAACATTCTTTTAGAAGATACAATATTGTGTTAACTTCCCCTTTGCTTTGGGTCTGATTTCATGCAGAGCTCTCTAGTTTCTCCTGGGTGTTAATTCAGACTGTCAGCAGATGAATGAGCGTACGTATAGACTGCGAGAGGAAGAAACAGGTCCTGAGATCAGATCATTTTGTACATAAAAAATCACCAAGAATCTGCTTCAGTGGATTTTCATTCACTGCCTCAGTTCTGTGCCGAGAAGGAACAGTGTGTTTTGCTGACGATCATTTAACACTCCTGATGCTTCTGTGTTGCCTTGTATGGTAGAAGACTAAATGGTTCTACCCACCAATTTTAATTGCATTTGCAAATACAGCGTCTAAAAAGCTTAGGAACAAACAGGACAAGTATTATCTGTTGGCACCCAGATAACAGAGAAGACCAAAACAACACAAAAAGAAAGATACTCGCAGAAGGCTATGACATCACTGCCAGCCAATAGGAAATGGTGCACATTCCCAGCAGCCAGTCAGGGAACTGTTCCCAGATGTTGCAAAGCCTTCCTAAAAAACACAGATAACGGCCAACCGACTTTGTGCAAACTGCTGGCAGAGGCCACCCGGCTGGCTCTGATCTGGCAGCGACCAGGAGCCAGTTCTTTTCACATTCCCAGCTTCCACCGGGGGGCTGTCCCCACGCCATGCAAAGAGAACAGAAAAAATATTTTAAGCTTTAGCAAAAAGCCTGAAGGTAACATAGTCTCTTCCATACAAGCTGTAATTCCTAATTGCCCAGTAATGAACTGAGCCTAAAAAAAGAGAAAATGCAATTAATAATTTCGCTCAAGTAAACAGACCCGAAGAACTCAAATTATCCCCTGAGAAAAACTGTATCCAATGTTTTACGGGTGTGCAAGCAGAACAGGCACATGCCAGCTATTTCTTCCAGATGTGTTTGTGTAAATGCTTTTCCCGGTAATAACTACTAGATGAAGAACTCTGCCACACAAATAATTAATGGGAGTCTCTGTATCATTGAAAAACCTAACAGCTGACCACTCAGAAGGAATCTAGCAAGTAGCAGCCCTCTGTCCCAAATTATTTAGTCCTTAAAAAAAACCAAACCCAAAACAAAACCAAAAACCACCCTGAAAGCGAAAGAACAAGATCTAAAATGTGAAGCAGAAAAGCAAGCAGGACACAGGAGGGATGGGAGGAGGTTTATATAGCTAATTAGGAGCAGCGATTCTAATTCAATATTAATTTAGCTGTACATTGCTTTCCCAGGGCAGCAAAAGTAAGCAACAGCTAAAGACTTGCAGATCCTCCCTTGAACACTTTCCCCTTTGGAAATCAGTCCTGCATATGACACCAAGATCAAAGTTCCTGCCTATGACAAATAGAAGGATTCAAGTGTTATTAAAAAAGATGAAAATCTCAAATTTCTAAATGTCAGTCATCTTGTAAACTTCAAAGTAGCCACTGTATCAGTCAAGAGCGGAGCTGTGGGGGAAGAGACAGCGAAGCTCTATCGTGTGCACTTCATGTTCCAGTTTTAAACCTGTCGTCTCTATACAAAGCACACACGGATACGTTGCAGTAATTTATAGCCAGGGCGACAATTATCACAGATGGTTTTGTGAAAGAATCTCAAGCTGTCCGCTGCCAGCTGATGCACATTTTACAACACAGGAGACAAAGAAAGCTCAGGACCATCAGATTAAAAACCAGATAAGGAAATAGCCCTGCCCAAAACAGTTTTTCCAAAAGGTAAAGACCAAATTTGCTAGCCCTGAAAAATACATATGCAAATTATCTGGTCGGTTCCAGTGAATAGGATATTAAAGGGTTCAGAACTGTGAACAATTAACTTACAGTAAGATTTACATAAAACTCCTCCAGTAATTAGCAGCAAATAGAGGCAGATAAGCCCTGCAATTTTATGGGTGTTAGTGTGGAAAAAATAATTTGCAATTCGTAATGCAGGTCAGACACAGATGTTTCAGCTGATTGTGCAGCAGAGTGAACAGAACCCCTTGTCGACATCACCCGCAAAAGGTGCAGGCCAGGATCTCAGAAGGAGCTCCACACTGAACCCAAACTAGTGGGATGTGTATATAAATTCAGAATCGAGCTGATGGGTGGGAAGGGAGGAAAGAATCTTCTGAAGTGATCCACACTACCTGCAACACTGTGCGCTCGCCGGCTGTGCCTGGGCTGGGTTTATACTGCACTGTGTATCTCCTCATCAACAACACGCTCATCTGCTGCACAGAAGAGCCCCAGTAGTGGACACAAGTTCAGACAATCATTAGTGTATTAAACCACCAATGTAAAAGATACATTCCTTAACTAGATCATATAGACAACAACAAAGACTACCAGGCTCCTGAATGCATTGGGAAGAACACACCCAGCTCAGGGATGCAGAAGGCAATCTGAGTATCAGTCTGTTGTGTGAATTAATATTTATCAGTTCAGCAGCATGGGAAAAAGGGGAAGAAACAGGGAGGGAATGACACCGAGGAGCAAATACAGAGCAAGTGTTACATCCTGAGAAGGAGAAAGGGGGTTCTCAGGATTAATTTGCTCTCCTGATCAGAGCTACTATTCCTTTCTACCCCTTTGCATTTAAAACAGATGCTGCTCTCGTGCTATAGCGACACGAGTGACATCTTCTCAGCCTTTTTCCATCTGAAGCTTTCATGATGCTCTCTTCAGCTTGTTAATTACACATGAAGTCCCTTTTTCTACAATCTGTTCCCATCCTGTCAGAACACCATGCTATAGCCCACAATAATCCTTGGACTGAAGACAAAACCAGCACCACCAACGTTCATAGCTGAAGCATATCCTGAAAGTCGCATATTCAGCAGCACTGAGCCCATCAGCCACCTCCAGCCTTCCCAGACTAAAGGACTGCAGACCACACCAGTGGCCAGTAGCACGTATGTTCAGCCATGGCCTGGAGAAGTTACCACCACCACGTGTTCAGTTCCTGCACGAGAATGGACACAAGCCAACCACCACACCAAGAAAAAACCTTGTCTCCCACAGCACTCCAGGTGGACCTGCAGGTCTCAGAGTCCACAGCCATTCGTCTCTCTGTTTAAACATTAATTTTATTCTCTCATCTGTCTCTGATTTTATTTTAGAGAATGAATACTTCTTTTGACAATCAACTTACTCCTCCATGGAGCACAATTTGCTCCACCTTCTTTGTGAAGGCAGACTGGCAGATCCCTGTTGTGCTCATTTCTTTCTCTTGAGCACTGCCCAACAGCATAGGTTTAGAGAGCATAACTTTGCTTTGAAACACTCATCGATTTGCAAATCAAGGCATTTAGTTGCCTAACACTGCTGGGTGGAAATACATGGCCACGTTCTGTGAACAGCTTGGAAAGTCACACTGGTTTCAACAAAAGGTAAGTAAGTAAATGTTTTTAGAAGCCTTGTTTTGAGAGGTTTCACAGCATTATTTCAGGACCATCCACCAGATTCGCTAATATTTAGGAGTCGAGGAAGAGAGACAACAGTGGGAAAGAAAAGTCAATACAACATGATATTAATGTTAAAGGTTTCATGTTTAAACAACCTTTTCAGCCCTGCACGTCATTGTGGACTTCACTCTGTCCAAATAGATTGCTTAATAACAGGTTGTTACAGATACAATGACAAACTAATCCTTTGCTTCCATGTCATTTGAGATTCAAGATCCTCCTAAGAAGGATCCAGGTACCAACTACCCTGCTGCTGTGCCAGCTGAATCAAACAACGTGCGCAGACAGACACGTGAGCCAACGTACCCAGGACACCACTCTTCCATTGAAGCAAGGTAGCTTTGCATTGTCGTCTGAGATTTCCTCCTTTACCACCCTGGAAAAAAAAAAGAAACAACAGGAAGAAAATCAAGAGTTTGAAATTACAGAAGGGACAGTAGTTTTCCTAAATAGTCCAGGAAAAATGCAAATTTTTACTAAAATGTTGGTATCAGCAAGTCTATGTTCAAAAATACGTGACTATTAGAACAAAGGAAACAAGTCAAAATAAAGGGTAGAACAGTACCCTTCCAGATAACCATCCCAAATTACTGCTCACTATCTTCTCAGAAAGTAAAATGATCCCATTTTAAGTGAGCAAGATCTTGGTCAGGTCTGCTGGAGGCGAGTGAGCCTCCAGTCCTCCTGTAACTGCTGGACTAAGCAGCCTGCTCTAGAAGGCCTCTCTAAATCCCATCCAGGATCTGGAAACAACGGTGCTGCTGACGACACCAGAGCCACCTCCTTTGGATTCATCCAGATACAAGAGCAGGTTCAAAAGAAACTAATGGTTCAGCACGAGCGAGAGGAATTAGTTACTGCCTTTGCATCAAGCCCCCAGCGAGCCAGCTTCTAACTCTACCAACTAATTACAAATGTCATCTTTCAGCGGGGCACTTGACATTCTGAAGAGTTAGAGATGTTCACAACCGTGGCTGCCCAGGTCAGGGAGAACTGGCTGGTGGTTTCTGTTGGGTTTGGGGTTTTTTTTAATATACAGCTCAAAGGAATTGAGCAAACTAACAGAAAGTCACTCAACTGCATAAACACCAGGTTTGCTTATAAACACAGAGCTTTACTTCTACAGATTGATGTGAATACTCAAGACATTCTTTTTGTCACCTAAGGGCTCCAATCAAAATTGGGAACCTTTTGAACAAGGCGCTGTTCAAACACACAGGAAAGCTTTTCAGAGAGGGGACTGTCTACCTACGGGCAGAGGAGGTAACGGTGCTTTGTTTATACCAAGTCAAACAGTAGATTCATAGCAGAACCAGATTTCTGGCCTCAAATCTCTAAACAGAACAAGGACAATTTGGTTTTGACAATCTCTAAGCTTTAAAAAAGCCAGTCTGAAGTCTAGTCAAACTCAGTAAATATTTGTGTTTCCACAACCACATTTTCCTTTATTTATGTTTTTGTCTTTCTGTTGCTGTGAAAAAACCCCACCACAACAGCCACAGAGCAACTGACTGCATGAAACGGTGTCCTACTATGAAAGGGGAAAACAAACTGGGTAAGAAGAGAGGAGAGATAATGGATTAAGAGTTTCTTTCTTTCTTACTTGTGGAAAATTAGGAGTAACACCACCACTAATACCTGCATTCCCACGTATTCTTTTTTAAAGAAGGAATGAACGTTCTCCTGTTTCTCCACATTTATTTGCATTGTTAATTGCTATCAGTACAATATTAGGCAGCCTTCACCCCTCTCTTATAAGTGGAAAGAAAAATATTTTCACAGATTCATTTAACTCCTAATGCATCTGTCCTCCCTTCACCTTTTGGCAACGGGAAAGAGATCAGATGATTCATTACTGGTTTTAGTCACTTACACCTAGGCTCTGAGACAATTAAGGGTAAACTCCAATCAACAGATACTCCTCTGGCAATTCAGTGAGGTTCTCAGACCTGTAATTCTGGAGCTGCAAACTCTGAGCAGACAGAGGATTTCAACATTTGCATGGATCTGCAGCCCCAGTGGACTGACTCGAATTCAGACGTTACCTTTTGTGTTTCACATTGTCCTGCAGAGGACATTCATTCAGCAAAGATCCAACTGCAGAATCAGCAAATAAAGATGCTGTGATAATTTTATCTTGACACCTCATGTTTCAAATGGCAGCATCTTCCCGCCCTCCCCATGGAAACGTCCCTTACCCCAGCCAGAAATCAAGTTCTGCACCAAGCTCTAAGATTTAGGCAAAAGTCAAGCACTAAACCCATCCTGATCGTGAGGTTCTCTCCAGAGAAAAGGCTCAGGGGTCTTTCTAAAACTGACACATAGAGCAGCAGTCAGGATGTCCCTGCAGTACTGCACAGACTGGCTCAGTTGTCCTTGCGATGGAGAACGAGCTCACTGAAGTCACCACTTACAAAACAAGGCACTCTATCACGGCATCCGCCTTCTGCTGCAGCTGAAGGGAACAACTTCCAGATCTGTTGCAACTTGAACTACTAAATATAGCCTTGAGCTATGAGGCAAGAGAATGACAGACTGTAATTCCCAGCTTGCTCTGGGTAGCAATCAACAGCGCCAAGAACATCAAAGACAGCAGCAGCCACTAATTTCAAATATCACTGTTTTACAAATCATTATTTGTAGTAAAGAGGCAGCTCCTTTCAGTTCTGAGGAAGGAGAAGCAATGGAGAGAGAGAGCGAGAAAGCAATATGAACGGTTGCTGCCGTATGCTTCAGCCTGAGGACAACCTGGTATTCAAAAAGACATTTTTGGCTCTACAAGAACTTAGAAGCAAGGGCAGAGGGAGACCCATGCCGCCGTCTGCTTTTGGAGCACAGTCTATCAGGAACTAATATACACAGCAGCTTAAGACCAGGGTGGATAAAGCCCAGAGTAATGGGTTCACAACCTAGACCAAACCCAAGCTAGCACAGCAAGGAAGAAGAGGTGATGCAGTTGGTCTGCTAGAGATCTCCTGCTGAGGTGAAGAAAAGACTATAGGCATTGGAAGTGGCCCACTGTGGAGATACGACACCAGTGCTCTCAAATACAGTTGTTAAAAGACTGACTATTTGATAATAAGAACAAAGACCGCCTAATGCCAAGGAACACATCCCCTGGTCTCACAGCGTTGAAACTTCCCTTCCAAAGAGGGAATATTTGTTTCCTGGGTCACATCCTGCCTCCTGGCAATGCTGTGCCTCTGGAATTGCTGGCAAGGCTGGGACACGTGCAGTTTCTACTGAAGCACATTCAATCTTCCACTTAACCCAGGTTATGAGCCAGGCGGGGTCACAGAGAAGAGGGCAAATAAACACCCATCCACAAAGCCATTTACCAAGCTACCACTCAACGAACACCAAATGGTAACAGAACCATTTCCAGGTAACTTGGGTCACAATCGTCCCAGCAGCAAGTCTACCCCGTACTGCTGTGTCCCAGCTGTACACGAATCTCCTTTGCAAAGGGAGGGCAGGAAGACCTTGCCAGCACACCAACAATTCAGCTAGAGATTTTTCTTCAACGCTCAGGGACTTGTAACATTTTCCTCTTCACCACAGTCCAGAAAAACTTTGATGCACAAGATCCTTTAGTTCATCTTTCAAATGCATCCATCAGGTAAAAGGAAGGTTAAAGAAGAACACAGGGGAGCAACCCACCCAAGGTCATACACAATCCATCAGTGAGAGATGCTGAAGAAGACCCCACACTTGAATACCCCCAAGCACCTGCTCTACACTGTCAGCAAGCTCCCCACTATCAAATCTCCCACCAACACAGTCTTCACTTAGAAAGAGCATGTGCAAAAAAAGGGTGTGGATGCGCGGGGAAGGGGAGAGGGGAATAGTTCTCAGAAACTCACATCCTCTGCTTTATTTGACTTAAGAGGAGATTTAAGAACTAATTACTAAATGAAACAATCACTGCTGGTAACAGCCCCTCCTTCCTCTCGCTTCCTGGAATTGTGTCTGGATCCTCTGACTTTGCTACCACCCTACCCTGCACAAATATGAGCAAACCCAGCCGTGTTCACCCTCGCACACCTCACCTGTTTCTGTGACAGGTTTACGCCCCTGGCTGCCCTCCCAGTATCCCGAGTTCTTATTTTCCTCCAGAAAGGATTTTAGCCCAAAGACCAAGGACTGTTTTAAGTTTACCCTCACTCTCATTCCTCTGCCAAGGTGTTTGCTGCCTCAGAACATATGCTGACTCCGTATTAAGAATTCCAAGTGAACCCCACAAACCTCTAATGAGTCTCTGATTCATAAGCATTTAGGCAATTGGATATTAAAGACTGGGTTTGATAGTGTTGCATACATTTGCATTTTGGTTGCATCATGCACGTATGCGAAAGACTTAATCTCCAGAATTACCCAGATTATTTTTTTCTTTCTTTTTCTTAATAGGGAAATTCTTCTTTACTTGATTCACCAGTTGCAGGCCCAATCCTCCAAGGCCACGTAACTGGGAAATGCAGGGTTGTGGCAGCAGGGTGGGCCCCACAGATTCGTTCCAGGTTAATGGGTTCTGTGCCATAAAGTGCGCATCCCGAAGTACTTCAGCACCAGATTAATCCCATCTCGTCACTGTGACGATAATCCAGTGTTTTCTTAACTCTCTTTTACTGTCCTTTACTGATGGGAGAAGGGAGAAGGGAAAGAGAAGCTTCATTCATTACTTTTTATAATTTATTTGGAGACAAGGCAAAATAATTAAGCCATTTGTCCTACACTTATCTCCAGTGCCTCCTGTCACCACAAAGGCAGGTAAGAGATTATTCAGACCTTAGTCTTGATTCATAGAATCGGGTAGGTTGGAAGAGAAATCCAGGGGTCATCTAGTCCGACCTCCTGCTCAGAGAGGGCTTATATCGCTCAGGACCACGTCCAGTCAAGTTCTGAGTATCTGCAGGGATGGAGATTCCACAACCTCTTTGGGCAACCTGATTCTACATCTGAAGCAGCAGTTTTCCAGAAAGCTGTTTAACTTAGTAAAACCAGAAGTAATTGTAAACCCAAATCTGCAGCCAAACTTCCATGCAGAATATAAACATCTCTGAAGATCAGGCTGTTCGCTACAATACAAAAGCAGATGCCAGAGGACAGCCATTTTTAGGAAAAGCTAAGTAAAATACAGGCAGACATGCAGCTCCTTTAAGGACAGTTTAAAGTGCAGAATGCACACAGCAAACCCAACAGCAAATAGCTGACATGTACAGAAAGAAAGAAAACACCCTCTCACCCTTCTGATCACGTGACAAATTGGAATACTCAACTGGAATCAAAAGCTGCAGCTTTAAAAATAGTCTTTCTGAAGCTGATTAACATTGCAGTTTCAATCTTTAATGCAGAATTAAAACTTCAGGCTTTCTGTAGCTGAGGTCACAAGACAGAGAGCCTTTAGCCACCCTTCCAACTCAGAGGAATGAATGAAAATAAAGCCACCCACTGAATATACAGGCGAGGCTTGGCTAGGGTATGTCCTGGTTTGAGTTTATTGTTTATTCTGGAAATAAGGAGGGGAGAAGAAGACTCATTTTTGCTGAGCAGATAAACACCATAATGCAGTGCAGGGCTCTGCTCAACACAAAAGATCCGCAGCCTTCTGTGATGCATGAAAGCCTCAGATCTTGTCTGCACCCCACTGAGCGAGCGCACAGGGAACGGTGTTGCAGCGTCTGAAGCAGACCCACAGTGCTTCTCTACGGAAGGCTCATGCCAATCACTCCTCAAAATACCACAGAGCCAGAGTGGAACCAGCGTTCTCCTTTTTAGGTTGTTATTCATAAACACCACTGACAATGCTTTGCCTTTCCATATATGCACTTGTGTATGCCAACTCCCACATAAGGCTGTCAAAAATTAATAGGAACGTGCTACCCACAATTACGATATAAATGACACACCCAACCGTGCAACAAAACCCTCTTCAAACAAAGATACCCAGCCCCAATGCACCCGGGAGCTCTCCTAACAAAACAGCCGAGCAGCAGCTCCGCGCAAGCTGCGGGGGCTCAGCTACTCAAGGTCAACATCCCTTCAGCAGAAAGGGACTCGACTGAAGCTGGCGCTTGTGATGGCGCTGCCCAGCTTGAGGTTAGCCTCCTGTCCTCCCACTGTGCACACCTAGCTCCTTTTTACAGGTTCAGTACAAATTATAGCCAGAAACTGTGTGCAGTGGGTGTTAGGGAAGTCGCTTCTTCCTGCACAGGTGACAAATGTATTAAGAAACACTCTCTTTTTCTTCATTTATGTCATTAGCTGCTGCTTCTCTCTCTCCTGTTATTCTTAACACTTTCTAAAATCTAAACACAGCCTCAGTGATCCTATCTGCAATTAAGAGGTAATGCATTCAGATATTTACACACCGGTTGTCCTCTGCCACACCTGATCTGCATCACCACACCAAACGCTTCTGCCCACAGAACTGCCTCTTCCCCGTTCTCTCTGCTCCACCTTTACTCCCGGAGGCACATCCAGCAGTTTGTCAGGCCAGCCTTCTAGCACAGCAGGGATCAGTTATCTTCTTTCTGGAGAACTGCAGAGTACTGGAAAAGTTTTGGCACTTTGGTCCTATACCAGATACGGACCTAAGCTTAAGAACATGAAAGAAGAAAGAACTACTGTGTTCCCTCGGAGAGAATCGGCCTGAATCTGCCCTTCATTTCAAACATAAAGCTTCACATTTTATAGGACTCAAGGACAACTACATTTGTTTAGGCACCAACCCACTGTATGACCTTGAGGAGGTCATTTGGCCTATTATACCCCCTCTGACTACAAGAAAATGACAGGACCTTCATGTTTAAAAGTTCCTTGAGGACTACTTAAAACAAACGTTCGAGCAGCAGAAAGCTTCATTACTTGGTTAGAGAAGTCCAGAGTTCTGCTTAAGCAAGATTCCTACACATGAATCCAAAAAGAGCATGTGAGGGAGGGAGGAAAGCAGAGATTACTTTCATTACAGCTGCTTCGACTGTGAAGAGGGGAATTTAGACCTACAGCCATCCAGTTGAGCCATCTGCATCGCACTCAAAGCGCTTTTAAAAGCCTATCAGTCGTTACCAAGTGCAACAGTCCGACACAGTGACTCATACTCAAAGGTTCCACGTGTTTTGAACCAACTGGTACTTGGGCTCCCGGCCCAGATCTGTCTCATCCTCCCATTTCAGTCAAGAGCAGCACAGCCTGACTTGTGCTAGGCTCCAGACCCTCACCAGAGCTTCTACCCATTATCTTGAAAGCAGCTCCAAATACAGTGCACTTTGTAACATCTCGGAGGAATGGCTTCCCATTAAGCTTTTTACAATATTTATGACACCGTTAAATGGCGTATCGAGAATACCGCTTGCTTCTCTGCTCCTTAACTAACAGTATTTCCGTGGTTGTGCAGATGCTCAAGGTGTGAAAACCCCACCAAAACACAAGTATTTATGGCATTATAAGTTGATATCTATAGAAATTGGTCTGGTTTGATTTTAGCAGCGACAGCCCCAGTTGCACAGTGTCATCCTCCACTTCAAGATCAACTCACCGAGAAGAAAAAAAAAGGTTACTTTTAGTTTTGTGCACAGAGAAGCCAAGCAAATGGTTGACTTTTGGAGTCCTAAGATCTTACTAGTTGTCTCCATCAATACTCCCTTGGAAGGGGTCTGGATTAAAACTGGCCAAACTGTTCTTAACAAGCAAAGCATTTTACCCACGCTGACAGTCTGCTGTCTTTTGTTATTTCCCTTTTTCTTCTACCCCCCCCAGGTTATTTTGTAAATTATTTATGTGCCTATATCACACTCTCACAGGTGTTAATGAATCTATTCTTGCCACTGTCCCAAGGGACAGACACATCTCGTCATCTCTGCTGTAAAGACAAGGAAGTCACAACACAAAGGGAGAGGTCAGCACGATTATGACCTGAACCGAGATTTCCAAGTCCCAGTCCAGTGTCTAGTTACAAAACAATAAATATTAACAAGCCCCCATAAAATTAAATAGTTCTTGAAAACAACCTAGGAAAAGCATTAAAAAAGAGGCTACTGGCAGCAACAAGTTGGTTGTGGAATGCCTACTGGAAACAGCTGGCTCTGATTTTGCTCTCCCCAGAGTGCAATTATCTTCAAAACTCTGGAGCAGGACACTCTCAAAATAGCACTTAAGAGATGACATTCACACAAAGTCAAGGCAGAGATGCAGCCTGTTGAAAATCTAAGCCTCTGCAGGCTGAAGTCAGGCCACGACCTCGCACACCGAGAGCTGCGTACCCGTTCATTGAGGTGCTGCAGTTTCTAACACGCAGTCCAAGTGCCATTCTCCAAGCCGGCTGTGAAGCTGAGAACTGAAAGGCAAAGGGTCATAAGGCTTTTAGCTGATCATCAACAGCTCTTGGCCCCACCGATAAACAGTAAGAGAGGCTGCACAACTCGTAAGTTTATTGGCCGCCCATCTACCATATACTACCAATAAGATCTCTATTGTTGTGCAAAGGGAACGCTGATTTTGGCAACACGTCTCCCCCAGCACAAACTGACTAACAGTGCATCCTTTCAGCTACTCTTCCAGTCCTTTGGAAGCTACTTGGGAAGTGTTAAGAGCTCCATGGATGCCCAAAATTTCACATCATCTCTAAGGATGTTTTGGGATGACATAACTTTAATTCAGATAAATGCAGGTGTTTTAACACTGCAAACTCAAGCAGTGAGGACAGCAGGAGGGGAGTTCCTCACAGTCCACAGATTACCCTGGGGACTCCAGTACTTCCTGGCAGAAGGGTGGTCTAAATACGCTGAAGGATGAGTGTCAGCAGGATCCATGAGCTCCAGGCAGATGCAGCAACACACCTCTGGCACTGCTGATGAGATTTCAGCAGGCAAACTGAAGGCTGGGTACAGGCTCACTCCAAGGAGTGGCTGCACCCAGCGCCAGCAGCTGCTGAGGTTACAAGTAAAGCAGACATTGAGCGCAAGACAAGCTGAGCAGCAGAGAGGACCTGGGTGGAAAGGAAATAATTTGAGACTAAGGATGGCATTATAGAATAATTCACCTGCACATCCAGTAGAAAGAGTCCAACAGAACTGAGCTGGGGCACTGCAGTCCACGCATGGGTCTGATCCAGGGTGTTTCCAGCAAACGGCATCCTCAAATTCCCAACACTAACTTTTGAAGGTGAAATTCACTCCTGAGCCAAACACAACTACAAACACTACCTTCCACCTGACCCCGGTCTTAACTGACATATCAGCTTCAGCAGAGCTCACCTAGCAGACCTAGGCAGAGCTAACTGACAAAGGAGGGGGATCTGGAGGCAGGGCACAGGAAACACTTCAGAAGGATATAAGGAACGATATCCCAACCATTGTGTTATAGGTGCTTTTCCAAAATCCCAGAGGGCTACTGGGTAACAACCCATTATTCTTATGCAAAATATTGACCAGCAATTAGAACTGAGCCCACGGACACCAGATGTCTCTTATCTTAGTGAATTTGCACACATTTCACAACGGCCGGAGCCCAAGCAGTTACTCTTGCCCTGAGTTAGGGCCTCGTTTCACAGCAAGATTAACAGCAAATTTGCAACTTGTAAGCTCATCAGGGACTGAGTATTTTCAGTGGCGAAGCTGAGATTTCCATACGTCACATCGCAGCCGCAGAAAGAAGGGACCACAAGAACAGCTGTTGTTCCGTTGTTCTTCTGCAACTGAAAGAACGTGCAGACGTGACAAGCCCAACACCATCACATGCGTGCGTCGACAAAAGCAAATAAATGAGGCAACTAATGCTTGACAGCAGAGTGGGGGTTTGTGCTGAAGCAACCCAAAGTCACATGTTTTTACACTGCTTTCACAATTCAACAGAAAAAAAAACCCCAGCTTCTCAGCTAGAGTGCTGCCAGCACACTTTATTTGCATTACTAGATGTCAAGCAATCAATTTCAAAGGCAATCCTGCCAATGACACATTGTAACCTTATGAATCTATTTTCTGTCCTGAAGGGGAAAAAAAATAATATTCATGTATAGAAACACGTTCCTCCTGTCTCAGTGCAATCCAGTCGCTGTCACTGATAATGCTGACATGAGCACAAACCAGAGCATTCCGCTCTGGTTCCACTACAGTTATTCTGGTCATAGTGGCACCAGCACAACCTCCCAGCATGTGGTAAAAAAACACGCACAATACTTGCCCTTAAAAATGTGACATCCATTTTTCTCTCTTATTTCTTCACCCAAACACCATTTTAAAGATTACAGTATTTTCTTCTAAAAACACAGTCTCTGAATAGCACTGCATGGTACAACAAACATCCCAGATACAGCCAGGTCCTTGTTTCAGAAAACAAGCAACTGTGGATATTAATTTTGCAAAAATTTAGATGTCTGCTTTCAGCATAGGTCATGTTAAGGAGCTGGGTGCTGACAGAAGAAGGAAGGAGAAGAAATATTCCTTTAAGATTTCTTTAAGATTCTGAAGGATGGGTGCAATGTCAGACTGTGGTGACCCTGAGTTGTCCTTCAGGAATCAATTCCAGAGCAACAAACTCTGGGAACGAGCCAAAGGACTGTGCTTGGGACCCTAATTCCATGTAATCCATCAAGTCCACTACTCTCCATATGGAATGAAGCACCTTTCTGGAGAGGTCCGCTAACCATACACAGTGAAATCACAGCAGAAGGAGAATGATCTGCCTGAAACCGCATCCTCCCTCTTTGCTTTTCAGTCAGAATGACTTTCAATCTTGCACAGTGAAAGCAAGAAAGGAACAAGTTCAACACACAGCCTTACAAAGCAGAGCATTTTTCATCATCAACTAGAAGGGAATGTATTTCTACCACTCTAAGTAACCGTATGGTAGCAACTCCAGACTTCTTACTGCAGCTATTCAATTAATTTTCAATAAAGGTGTCACACAATGCTGACAGGTATGGTGTCAGCTGCCAAACACACAGAACGAGAAATGCTAAACATACAGGAGAGCAGTCAAGATAAGAATCAATTCTCATTCCTCTGTGAAATGTTCCTTTTGTGCTCCCTTAAAATTATGTCATTATAATACTAAAGCAAGGTCAAAAAAATAGCCACAGCTGTTGATCAACACCTCACAGAAGTATTATTTACAGACAGGTTAAAATTGTTAATGAAGAGATGAGTGCCAGTCTAGGTACACTGGAAACAACTGTATTATCCAGCAGTGGCTACAGGACTCCAAGACTCCAGATACTTGGGAGAGAAAAGAAGCTATTCATAAATTTATTTAGTGTGGTCCCTATGCAGAAACCTCACACACTTATTACAGATAATATCTCTCTCCCCCTAGGTTATTTGTCTAGACGTATTTTAATTAAATGGCATAATTCTGGTCACTGATGTGGTGAAAATTATTTAGTTTATTTTAATAAGGTCTTTTGGTCTACACTACCCCAGCTTCCAGATGTACAACTCGCAGCCCACGACAAGTTAGACGTCTGTTGTCGCGAATGCGATAACGCCCACTGCCTCCGGACCTGTATAAAACAGGAGGCACAAAGGTGGAGGCTGCATCTCTGCTCACCTTCAAAGCACACGCAAAATGTCAACTCTCCCACAGAATTAGACAGAAAGCCCCAAAAGACTGTGCATCCTTTTTTTTTTTTCCTGTGGGAAGCCACCGGAAGTCTTCACTAGTCAGTTCTTTGTAGAAGCTGAAGCGCATCGTACACAGAGAGCCATTTAACACACGATTCCCAGCGTCTTCCTTGAGTCTCAAAGGCAACCCAGGAGGTTGAATGAATCTGTTTCATGGCTGTTTAACACATGGCCTGGACAGGCTCTGTGGACAAAGCATTTTGAAAATGTAGATAACAAGATAAACTTGTCCTTGCTTAAGTTGTCCAAAGTTTAGTCTCCCACAAAGAGTAACACGGTACTGGAAGCCAGATAGAGCCCTCTAACATTTCCCTGGGATAGCAACACTGCAAGACAACCTTCTAACACAATGCAAAGCTGGGCTCAGACCTCTTATACTCAGACCAAGTAATAAATTCCACCCACACTTCAGCTTCAAAGTATAACTGGACCTACAAGTTTCTTAAGGCACTGAAAGAGCGATCTCCAGCTTGTCACAAAATCCCGTCAGAAATTAAGAAACAAGTAGTCTTTGGATACATGCCCATATGGGATGGTGACCACTCCTTAAAGATTTTCACCAAGATAAGTCACAAAATTTTGTTTTCACCATTAGAGAGGTGTTCCAACCAAGAAGTGAAACAAATTCTTGACAGCAACTCCCCAGCCCCATGTTCATGTTTGTTCAAGCCGTTCTCGCTCAGTTCATCCTTACAAGAATGTACAGCAGTGCTGAAGGATATAGATTAAAAATAAAAATAACAAAATTCTGCCATGCAAAGAGCCCACAAAGCCATATTTCACCACTTCCCCGGGTGCATCACAGACCTTCCCATCAGCTCACCAAGTCCTTGCTCCTACAGCAAAAAGCTTTCGCCAACAGCTCTTAAGGCCACCCATTTAAGGAATATAAAAATTAGAGAGGTGTGAAACACTGCCCCACTCAGCTGAGGTACCCTTCAAAAGGCAGGCAGCAGGCTTGCCAAGAACTGCCAGGCATGCACTAAGAAACGGGGCTCCTCCAAATACTGCACTTATGTAACTCTGAGCGAGCCGCTGGGGAAGCGGAGGCAGCTTGTTGCGGGAGCGGCCCCATTACCGTCTGAGGGACAGGCTTTTTACCTGCCTAGCCCTGCTCGTTCGGTTCCCCACCTCCCTCTCGTTGAGAGTCATCTCAGCAAACGAAGAGGCTGCTCACAGAAGCAGTTGGGATAAAAGGTGTTCAGGTTTTATGCATCACAGGGACAGAACTGAACCTTTTCCATATGCAAAGGGAGAGCAAGCAAAATGCAAACCCTCCATTCCAAACCTGCAAAACCCAAGTACATCTGACTTCTAAATGAGTATTTGTAGGTTTAAGTACAGGATTCGACAGAACCTCTGTCTTAATTTACCAGTGTATTTGTGTGGAAGACAGGAGGGAAACACAGGGACCAATTTTTTAATTTTTTTTTTTTGTTTTAATTCAGGAGCATTTAAAGCCCTCTAAAACAGAAAGTAGACCCTCATTACCCTGACACCACAGAGAATGAGCTAAGCCTTCTGCAGAGAAAACGATCATCTAAATCACAAGATGAAAGACTTATTGCATCTTTTCCAGCAGATGGTAAGGTGAGGCAGAAAATGGTGTGGCACGGTTGACAGCCAAACTCAGATTTTCCAGGTAATCACCAGAGGAAGCCTTCTGAAGAGTCTCTGTCACTCTTACAAGCACAGCATGGCACCAGGAACTGAACAAGAAAAAAAAATGCGAGCAATATCCATTCAGAGGAAATTCACGCTTTCGGTTTGTAACAAGCAGTCCCCCTTGCCTTTTCTGTCTGAATTTTACAAGCTTCACCACAAACATTGCCACAGTATTTGCAAAGTGCTCCTTGACAGTCTGTTGGTTCCTTCTGGATTCAGTGATTCATTTGTCCAGCTGGAAGATACATCTGCATACACCCCTCGGGTTCCTTCTAGCAAATTGTGCTCTTGAAGGATCTAACAAAGCTCTGAGTTAGCATCTACCTTGGCTGTGGAATGCATCCCAGGGAAATCTGAACATCCCACAGGCTTTAGATCAACAAATACCACTCCAGGTAACCCTGTCTTTAAATAGAATCCTGAACCTTGCAGAAGGTTTGTCCACACTGACACCGGACAGCGCGCCCCAGAGACGGAGCCACAAACAACATCACTGGCAGCCTGTCTGCTTTCCCAGTATACGGCACAAGCCAGTATAACCCAACTCCCTAGAGAACTATGCACAACAACACTGGAAAGCCAGTGACATCTGGGTGCAGAGCGCAGCTCCTGACACCAGGCCCGAATGGTGTCTAGAACCCATTTTGCCTTGCTGCATGCACTGTGAAATGACATGCAGCATTGTTAGGGAATGTCTGATTAAAACGTTCATCACCAGAGTCTGAAATTGGAAGAAACTGTAATTACTCGAGTTGTTAAGAGTTGCATCGTCCATCTTTCATCAAACTCAATATTCTCCTGTCATGGGAACTTCATAAGCCACTGGGTCCCTGACTAGAAAAAGGCATGAACGGGTTCCACGTGCAGAGCTGAGATTTCTACCCTCTCCCCAGAAGCACCAGGAACAACCTCTACTGAAAAGGCAGGTGCAGGCAGACTCTCTCTTTTTATTAGGCTGTGTAACACTCAGCTTGGGACACACAGCAGGACTGCAAAAGGTTTCTTCTAAATCCTATTAGAGAAGCACAAGCTGTTTGCCTTATCAAGTTCAAACTAATGAGAAGGGCCCAAATTCACATCATAGTGTTCCCAAGCATCAAACCCACATATGCCAGCTGAGCTGCAATCCAGATGTCAAAGCGGTTTTTCACAGGTCAGGCTTTTAATTGACTCAACATCAACAGACGCTGACACCGGAACAGGGAAACTGTGAAGTCTGATTTTGCTGCTGCTTTTGTTACAAACCCAGTAAAGCGTGGCTGAACAGCTCCGACTGAACCAACCCACACCATAAATCCTCGACAGCTTCTTCAGCTTTCCAAATCCTATTTTTGCAGAAGGATACCGATAGCATCTCTCAAGAGTAAAACTCCACTTTGTCATTTCCTAATTCTGATTTCATTGAGACATATACCCTGCTGTTTGGCAGAGCCAGATAAGAAGAGACCCAATCCCGGAGGTTTTGTAATCTGTCCATTCTTCTATTACAGCTCTCTTCCTATCTTTACTCATTTTCTGTCAGAGGCTTGGGAAGACCAGCAGCTCTGGAACTGCAGCAGTTGCCACTGGTTATCCAACCAACCAGAGGCTGATTTCTTAATTAGTGATCCCTAGAGTCTAAAGAGAGAAAAAGAAGCTATTAAAAGGAGACGGCATGGATGAGAAGGGGGTGGCGGGGCAGCAGGGATGGGAATTCAACTTTGAAACATAGACTAATTGTTTAAATTTGCCCAAAGACGTGCCGAGTACCTTAACCACAAGTAAAAGCTCTAGCTGTTGCTTTTAAAAGCAGTATCCAATCACCCACCAAAAATCCTTCAAAAAGTCAGTCTGTGGCAGGGAAGTGAGAAATACACCTGAAGGAGCGATCTCTTTTACAGAGTCTTAAAGAGGGCTAACAGTTTAAGGCGCTTTGGCAGCACCTCAGTTAGAACTTTTTAACACAGACACTACCTTCTGACTGTGTCCTGAGTCACTATTTGCGAAAGGAAATCTGCCCATAAGAAAACAGGGACAAAAGGAGGTACTGAAACAACAGTTCCTTCACTTTGCCCCAACAGACACTGTTCTCCAGCAGCACTGTGCCTCCACCCCTAGAGAAACAGCTTCTTTTGATAACACAGGTTTAATAAAAGTTCAGCTTTTGTACACTCCACGGAACACTGAAAAGCTTGACTAGTGCTCAGTACTTACCAGTGGAAACAACAGCACAATGGGACTTCTTTCCCCACTAAACACTAGAGTGTGTACTCCAACAGCTTTATTTACGTGCTCACACCTATCCCATCTGTGTCACTGTGACAGTTACGACAATTTCAGTAGAGCTTTTACCAAATAGGAGCCAATCTGCCAAGCACGGGAAGAGGTTTTACCAACACTTCCCTTTCTCTGTGGCTGTTGGGAGTAGGAGTGCAACAAGAGAACGGCTGAACCTTCACAGCTCACAATCTGACACCTCTGAGAGTGTCCGATTCACAGAGCCTAAGAAAGACACCAACCTTACTCTCGTCCTTCCTTGTTGTTGATGTAAGATAGACACACCGCTAGGGCCTCTACAGAAACAATGAGCCACAGAACGTCGTGGACTAGGAGAGCAGTCACTGTCCTTCTAACAGGAGGGTTTCCATTGTGCAATCCAGATTAAAAAACCACACAGCTGGAAGGACACTACATTTGCAGGTGCTAGTGCTCACAGAGCGTGCTCTGGCCACCTCAGAAGGGATTCCTCTAAAGAAAGCTCACATTATACCACTAGGGTAACAGGAACATTCGCCCCTTTTTTCCCCTCCAAAGGAGAGATCACTGGTGTGCACACAAAATATGGAATGGGGGGGAATCAAACCTCTCTCTTTTCAACAGGTTTTACTTTAAGCCCACTATTTACTGTACCATGATCCCCTCATTCAAAAAAACCCCTTCAATATCTCCTTATGCTCATTTCTTTTTGCTTAGCCGCAGTGCACACTCTTCAGAGTGAGGACTGTTTTCTTACTAGCAGCTTGCACAGAACATGTCACCCATCTTCACAAAGGATCCCTCACTGCACAGGCAGCAAGAACCAACCACGCTGGATTTGTCTCTGCCACCTTTTTACAAACGTAAAGAGCAAGTGCAATTCAAGGAGCATCTTACAGGACAAAGCCAAGACAGACCAGCCAGAGAGATCACCAAAAAAGAACCTGTCATGGAGATGCCTCCTAAAGCTCAGTCACTACCCTTCAACACCCATGAGCCCCTGCTGCCAGGAATGAAAATCTCAGTTCTTTTTGAACCACCTGGTTTTAGTCACACAACTAAAGTCAGCTTGGCACCACAAACGCAGAGCTGCCCTGCAGCAAAGGATAATTCACAGCAGCATTATCTTCAATTCACTGGCTTACTGTTAATTTGGTCTGAACAGGAGGGTGGGGGGAGTGTTAACAAAGGGAAAAATAAGCAGATGACAAATTTGCTTATTAACCACATTGAATCTGAGATTTATTTAAAAAAAACAACAAACATTAAGGAGGGAGGGGGGATAAAATCAGGATGTGAAAGAAGCAGGAGCAGGAACAGCATGGCTAATATCGACTGTGAAATGCAACCCCTGCTGGGACAATCTGAAAGACAGGAGAGGCAGGGTTTTGAACATTAACTATTTGACCACTCTATTTCAGAAGCATCTATCTAATAGCACAAGAGAAACAAGATTTCCCTTTACCCTGTGGGTAATTCTTACAAGCTAGAAACCTGAAGCAGCACTGAGAACAACAAATAAACCTGCTCTGCATTGAAAACTTTCCTTATCAAAGCTCATGGGGACACTGTGCGAGAGTCATCGTGAAAACCCTGCGACACCAAAGAGCTCTGGCTGCACACTGGCACAGGCTCCTGGGCCATTACTGAGTTTATTGCAAATACTCCAAGCTCTTTGGAAGGCACATTCTGTACCATTTCAGTATTGAAGTCTGACATTGTCACTGACGCTGAAGCCAGTATTTTGCATAGACTGAAGTAAGGAACTTGTCGAGCATGTCTATGAGCTCTGCACTTGCGCAACAGTCTCTAATGACTAAGTATCCCCACATTTCCTCATGACATCAGAAATCCAACCTCTCCCTTGAATTCAACAGTTTAACCAGTACCTCTAGTTAGACACAACATGGTTGATCCACAGATTCCTAAATATTCATGCTTTCTGCAGCACTCATATCTTACCATCACATGGAAATAAGCCACGACAGAATCACAGGGCAGCTATTTAGGCCGTCCCTTCCTCAAGCACTGTAAATTCCTCTGTATTTGCTCAGCAGCTTGTCTCAACTGATTAAAGTCTACAGCAGAAACTGGAGGACAAGCCTCCAGTAGTCTTCTCTTGAGAACTAGGACCCCCAAAGAGCACCAGCAAAGTCACGAGCTGCATCCTCCCCCCTCCCCAACATGCTCATTAAACCACGAGTTGGTGCTTAATTACTTTAGAAACTGGCATTCTAGTGGCAGGCCAATCCAAATGTCCTTTGCTAAAAGGCAAGCTGTAATCAGATGGAAAAAGCAGAGCCTGGACATCAAAGCTTTTCCTGCAAGTAAAATGTACACTTAAAAATCTTCTCCTGGCTCTGATGCTGAAACGGAGCTGAAGGCAAACAGAAGATCCAGAGAACCGAGTGCTCACACCACAGCCCCAGCACTCGCTGCCTCCACAGCGACAGTCGTGGAGGAACTCACCCATCCACATGAGCAGAGCTGAGAGGAGAAAGCTGGTGCAAGCACAGACATATTTTTTTCCTTAAGTCAGCACAACGGGAAGACTGTACTTCTGAAGCAGCATTTCAGGACCCAGCTCACTGGTCCTGATTTTGATTTCACTTTATTGTGATTTTGAAATCACTTTATTGATTCCAAAACTCAGCTCCAAAGAGCCAGCTGTGTTGAACTCACCATGACCAAACATTCTTCCCTTGAACATTATACACTCTCAGCATTCCATCCTCTCTCACCAGGCAAAGAAAAGCTTCCAAATCTGGGACATTCATTCACCATATGTATCTATAACTAAACCCTAAGGTCTTGGAGCTCACCTCAAACTGTTTTCAGGAGTACGTGCAATGCTACTAAAGGGAACCTACGGAAGCAATTTCATCCAAACACCTTTTGGTATCCAACAAAACCTGGACAAACATACTAGTCAGAGAGTCTGTCCCAAAGCCCACCAGAATTAACTATTACCTATTTCTAGGTACCATGAAGGAGTTGGAACCAGGCCCCTACTAGGAACTAGAGCAAGACAAAGAGTAATAAACACCCGTGTAAGCACATCACTACATACAAACAGGTCTGCACGTGAGATTGAAGTTGAATAATAAGCATTCAAGTGTTTAAGGTTGAAATGCTCTGTGTGCCACCAGTTTCCACACACTCCACAAACTGATGCTTGGATACTGTGGCAATGGGGCCATAGGAACAGCCCCTGCTCCCATCCCCTACTTGGCCACAGAGACATTTACTCAGAGTTCCGTGAAGAAGACCACCCGTTGGAAGGCGACAAACCAGTTCTCCTCCATGATCTCTGCTTACAAGATGGAGATCTAACAAGCTGGAAATTGTGTATTTTTCAGCTCAGATGGGAGTGTATTTTTCCTAAATTACGTTCTCACACAAGTACCTATGTCCAGGACAAAGCAATCAGACCAAAACTTCCTGCTAAAATAAAGATGTCTAGAGATTTCCTTTTCTTCCCTGGAGGAAGAAGGACGAGTAAAAGATAGCTTATGCATTTTCAGCAGACACTGTATTTCTGCTAGAAATACAGCTACCCATCCACAAATGGGTGCAAGTTGTATCTTTCACTATTATTGTGTTTATTATCAAGTTTGGGAAAACAAGTAAAATGTAGTATCTAAAAGGATCTTCCCAGGAGATAGCTGCTCTTAGATTTGCAGGTTTTCTGGGCAGCAGGCATGACCTCTTCATTCTTCCTCCAGGAGATTATCTATCTGCCAATTTTTGGAGGGTGTGTAAGGAAAGGAATTTTCCTTTTTGTGTACTCTCAAAGTAAAAGAGGCTCAGAAGGAACCATACCACAACAATTTCAGAGTGCTTACCTAGTGCCACTTGAAGTCAATCTCTGCAAGACTACTTGGGACAATACAGGTATACGCCTAGAGAACTGAAGACCAAGACAGGCTGAGTGTCGTTCTATTGTTGTTCTATTTTTACAACTTTCATGTCTTTTATTTTCAGTAACATGCTTTTGAACAGACATTGTGATTTGATTATTATTAGGCTTCCAACATATTGCAGTGAGCTAACCTAACAGTGCAGACCAATTTAAAAGCAACGTTGCCTACATTCACTGCTAAATCATTGAACAGAAGAAGGAAAAAAAAACCCAACAACAGCAAACCCTGTCTTGAAACTCTTGGATAAGCAAGGCAAGACCACACTTCTGAACACTAATAGGGAGATTTTTTCAGGAATGGTTTTCCTCTAACTTCACTGAAGCAGAGTTAGACCTACCCTAAATTATTTGGGAAAACAAAAAAGACAACACATTTTGCTGGGACAAGAAAAACAAAGAAGCTTAATCATCTGCCCAGATTCAGCACCCCCACCAAGTGAATAAAAACAAGCACAGATTAAACAAACAGTAAAACTGATATTAAGAGATTGTCTAGAATGCTTTCCTCTCCTTTTTAATTTTCTCAAACCACCTACTCAGCGTATCTTGCCTGAAAACAGTCAGTTCTTTGGAACTGAGGTTGCATACACGACATCTTGCAAAATTCTTAACGAATAGTTGGGCTTAAACTGAATTTACATGTGTTTTTCTCATTAGCTACACGTAGAGTGATTTCAAAACACTGGCTACTGAAGGCCCTACTGAAGGCCGTGGTACTCTACTCAAGACTACCAGAGAAGAGGATTCATTTGCAAGATCACACAAGTACCTCTCACAGGACTGTCTTAATTACCTCCATGTAATAAAACAATTAGAGCACATAAAGTAGACATTTAGCAAAAGATGAGGTACCTGTTTTCTTTATAAACAACCCAGCCAAAGAAAAGATGCAGTCCTGGACAGTGTAATTAGCCATTAAACTGCATCAGAAATGGTTTCTGCTCAGTACAACGTAGCAGTTTACAGACTTCAGCTTTAGTAAGCTACAGGGAAATCATTACCCCAAGAGAATACAAACAAGAGGGTAAATGGAGAGTAACCACGAGGCACGAGCAAGCTTTGTTTAAAAAATAACTACAGAACCAAGTCATATTATTCTGTCTCAATTCAGCACTGTGTCCATTTTTATCAGAGGCCATTCACCTCATCTCCACGACTCAGCACAGTCACGCTATCCAAAACATTCAAACAAAGCATCGGCAGCAGCACGGCTTGCTCCTTACACAACGGGCTGCGTCCTGTCAGTATAAAAGCAGAGCTAGAGAGCAAGGAACAAAGGATAAATTAAGTCTGTCTGTAGCAGCCAGTCAGCGAAAGGACACTGCCACATCTTTGAGCTTTCTTCTCAAGCCCTCTCGGGGTGTTTCAGCCTGTAGCGTTCGGCGCTGCTTCGGTCAGCGGAGATGTCAGAGCAAAAGAAACACTCAGAACTCACTCGCCCACCTCAGGATTATCTGATGGATACAGAAAGGACAAAGGTCGACCTCACCTCCAGCACTCACAAAATAGGTGGTCAAGTCACACAGAAATACCGAGCCATCCTCCCTTACCCACACCGACTGAAATCAGGAATGAAACTCTCCCAGCTAGTGCCTTTACTCCTTAAAGTTTAATCCTTGCCACTTTGCTTCCTCTTTCTCCATTTCTTTCCAAATAAAACCCAGAAATCTCAGCAATTTCACATGTAAATTTTAAGGAACCAAACAGCTAGACAGAAGAAACTACAGTTAATATATACATAAAGAGTTGTATTGAGTCAGCATCATTAACTGGAACATTAAATCAGCTGAATTTTCCCTCCCATAATGCGAAGCACACTAAGAGCCACACACACCTAAGAAAGAGGATCAGGGTTTAATGGCTTCAAGATACTTCATCTCGACCAACTTTACATAGGATTGGACTCCAACACTGCTCAAAGTTTCAAGCATAATGGGGCTCCTTTTTAGCTTTCCATAAACATAGAAAAAAAGCCCTGTCCACCTCTGTGTTGTAGAAGTTTTAAGCTTTAAAATGACAAAGGCTCAGTGCTTTGCAAACACCGGATGATACCCTGAAATACTTAACGCTAAAGGAGGTGGAATAAGAACTTCAACTGTCCCTGTTTCAGAAAGGCTATAAACACAGCTTGCTGCTGCAATTGGGAGTAATCAACCTACGCAGTTACCCTGGACACGTTAAAATTGGACCAGCTAGCAATAATGAGAGAGGACTAGCTACTCAATCAACAGCAACATTAACTAACTGGGCCCTTGCAAAGTAATTCTACTAGCAAATCAGATCCCTACCAATCATAAGGTGTTCCGAGTGCAATGGGGAGACTGCAACTTACTCAGTTACCTGAGGTCTAGTGGATCCTCAAAGCAACTGTCAGCTGCCTAAACACATTGATGGCTACCCTTCCTCCATGTCTATTTACAAGGAAAGGAAAGAGTGAGAATTGGCCAGAATTTAAGGAGGGAGAGGGAATTACTATTTGAAAGAATTTCACATAAAGGCAGAAAATCTACTGTTGATTCTATCAAGCACAACAACATTTCTGATCAACCAAATACACACAAACCCCAAACTGTAGTGGAAAAAAAAAAAAGAGAGGAAGGAAGTAACTTTAATTATCAAGACATCCAAATTAGGATATGTCACGATTCCCAAAGAAGACAAAGACCAGAAGAAGAGGGAGACAGTCCTAGCAGTGACATTTCCAGAAAACCCACTGTCTGTGTTTCATAAACACCACCTCGGCAACCTTTCCACCTTACAGCTGAAATAAATGCTTGGTGCTCCTGAACGACTCTCTGAAAGTCTGACTTTCAGATCTGACTGATAACTGGCCAGGTGGCACACAGTCACGGTAACACCCGTCAGGCGGCACTGAAAGTGGAGTCTGAACTGCAAGCGTGAACAAGGCTATTTTCAAAAATACCAGACTCCTTCTTGAAGGCAGGCAGAATCCAAGCGAAGGGAGCCTGCTGCACTAGCCTCAAATGTATCATGGAAATCTTTACAGGCTTTAATACTGTATGTAAATTAATTCTTTCATTCAAAATTTTAATCTATTCCATAGCTATTTATGGTTAGTTTCAAAGCGTTGAATGTGGATCTCTACCTGGTGCACTGGGATCTTCTCCTGGTTGCCTGTTCGCTCTCCTGTGCCAGGCTAGGATGGTGATCAGCTTTCAAATATTGTTATTAAATAAATCCCATTTAATTCAATCTACTTCACAGGCAAATCTTAATCAGAGATACAGCAAGCCCGTGGATAAGTTGCTGAACTCGAATCCTACAGAGATGGTTAATGCTTCCAACAGCTGCACAGTCTGTGTGTGTATTCTTAAGGCAGAACAAGTCTACCTGAGCCCTGGAAAAAAAACAAAACTGTGCATACACTATGTGAAGGTGTTCATTAAATGAACAGTAGTAAACTTGTTTTTCTAACTTGTCCCACTGCAGATCACTACCCACAGGAAGGAGACCAAACCTGATGTATCCCTTTAGCATGTTTTCATAGCATTAGCTTTTAATAAATATAACATACCCCACCCTCAGAGCAGAGCACTCCTCAGGTTCCAGCAGAAAAAAGTGGTTGTTTTAAATATTTAGATTACATTACAGTTGGGACATTAAAATAAGCAGTGACTTGTACTGTAGACAGCTATCAGAATCAGCTCAGCAAAATACGTGTAAGCTAACCTAGTGTGGTTACAAAGTACGAGCTTTGAGGTCTGTTAGGCTGCTGTTCTTATACAGATTTTTATTATTTGTACTGCAATAGTGCTTTCTGATGTCAGCAAACAGAAAAGCACCACACTGCTAGCATAAACATAAGTAGTAAGACATGCAGGCTCCGGAAAGTTTCTAAATTTCAGTGTAGAAAATGGGAAAAAGCTCAGAGAAGAAAAGGCTATTCTCATTAGGCAAGCCTCAGTTCAGCCCTACAGCTCAGGGTGTCCAAGTACTTTGCCATAACCAAGCCTCAATCTGTGGCTGAATATACTTTTTTTTTCTATTTTCCAAGTCTCAGTTCAGTGCTTTAACTATGCACCTACCCAGTTGCTTCCACTAGGTAACAGTACTCCAGCTTTCTGCAGGTATTAATGAACCCTCCCTTCTAATCTTCCTCAGAGCCCCGCGAAGGCCTCCATGGGATTGCTGCTGATCCAGCTACTCAGGCCTAGGATCTGCTTTAGGAATCCCTGCTTTCCGAATATTGTTGCAGATTTATTTGATGGAATTAAGCTGAAACTTGGCCTCCACTGTTGAGGTCCTCCACCAAGAGCAGACCAAGGCTTCTGCAGTGTTTCCAGCACTTCAGTGTGCCACAGCCCATGCCGAGTGGGATGAAAGCTGCACAGAACTGTGACTAAGCCACTGAAGCCAGAGTTGCCATACTCAGCTTTATCAGCTGTCTCAAAGAACTAATACAAATCCAAACATCTTCTCAACGGAATCTGCTGAAGCACCTGTGGGTTTTCTGAGGAAAGCCTTCATTACAAAGTATTCTCCTCCCGCTGAACTCACTGCGAGTTACACATTCGAGCCCTTACCGTTCACATGACAGAACAGTTCAGCTAGAAACTGGCTCAAAATGCAGTGCATTTCAGAGAAAGTGACTTCACCAGGCTCTGGATCTGTCCCAGACAAGAGCTTCAGCACTGCCACATACCCTGCTGTAGCCTCCCAAAGCTAAGCTGGCAGCAGCAGCAGAGAAGGGTGATGAATCTCAGCCATGGGCTGTAACATGCCTTGCATTCATTGTCCCAGTCAGCCATGCCTGTTTACATCCCAGGGAACAGCTGTCCCAGCCTGACCCAAAGACAGCTTTCACTATTATGCAATCATTCCTTTCTAGCCTACAGATAGGCAAACCTGGCCAAAAAGGGTACAGAATTAAAACAATCTTTAGAAGAAACCCACTTGTTGCTCCATTCGTCCAACCACACTTGCTATCCAAAATATTTTCAGTAAACATTCCATAGGCATTTGCAAAGGTCTATGTGGTAAATGATGGGGTGGCATTACCAGCTGAAGCCCTAACCCTTTATAACCTTGTGACCAAGTGAACTGTCTTTTTCTCAGTCTAACTGTGCCCCAGAGTGTCTACTAACTGATGAAGCAGCCTGAGATAATGGAGAAAATACAAAGGGTAAAGAGAAAATACAGAGGGTTAACACTGAAAGGACACAGGCCTTCAGGAAGCTGCCTTTCGGTAGTTCCACCCTCATGGAACTACTTCCTTACTTATTCATCCCTCCTAAAAACACCCTGTTCCCTCAACACTGAAGGTAAAAGAGACTAAGCAGGACGGACAGAGATGCACACGGAGATTGAACACGGTTGTTCCATACAGATAATCTTGCTTACATTTCACAGCCAAGAGTTACATGGCACAGCTCTATTCTGCTCATCTACCTGCTCATCATTCAGGTCAGTAACCTGGATATCATCTCGAATTCTCTGACTGCTCTCCAGACCCTCACATCCAACAACCTCCACTTAGCTCTTGCAGTCTGGGTAGCATTTCTGAAACTTTCCATTTACAGAGCTAAAATTCCTGCCAGAGCTTTGATCAGAGCAGTTGCCTCAAGATCCCCTTACCTAGTTCTGATCCATAGAGACTCTCTCTGTGGGTATCAATCCCTGGCACAGAGCTGCAAAGATTATTTGCCTAAACTTACTTTTAGCACATGCCCCCTCTTGCACGTTACTCTACCAGCTCTGTATTTTCTAATGCAAACAGGCACTTGCCTTCATTTTATTCTGTTTCAAAAAAACCAAACTCCTACCTGTAACTGACCTATATCAGCCTCTGTCACCTGCTTGTTCAGTGTTCAAACAAGTATGGAGCTTGGCTTCCTTTCATGTTGCTCTTTAGTCTTGAGAGGATCTCCTTAAAAACACCAGCAAAAATACCTCATTAAAATCTTTGTTGCGATAACTACCAAGAAAACCCCAACCCAAAACTATGCTCTTACTACTACATAGCAGTGTCCACCTAAAAGACAGAATCCTGCCCACGCGGTTATTTGGCCAGCAAGCTGCCTTATCCCTCCGTGAGCATGGAAACAGTTTTCCAAGCCCAGAACTCAGCCCAGAAACTTTCCCTTGAGTCTGGCTAGTTCAGCCACAAGAACTCTGATTGGCAGAGAAGAGGCAGAAACAAGGCTTCCATGATTTTGTTCTAAGGCTTCCATGGTTTTGTTCTAAGGCTTCCATGGTTTTGTCCCTTTGCTTGCTGGATTTTTACAACAGCTTTCATAGATACATTCAAGAAGCATGGAATTCTGCTAATGTAACACAGAAGTCAACTTTCTGTTTTCCAAATGGTATGTGTCCAGTGTCCAAATGACACTTTGAGCACCAATCTTCTAAGCCTCAATTGATAAATAGGCAACTCCTACTTTTGTTTGTCCCCATAAATACATGTTGAGGGTGGGGTTTTTTTAATATCTTGTCGCTAAAAGCTTTCCCAGTTACAAATGATTCTGCATCTCCATAGCTAGACATCTGTTAGTCAGGACTCCTGTCTCAGTCCGGTGTCCTCTCAGGGGAAAGGGTGGAAACAGAGATGGTACGTTGCTTCCATGAGAAAAGACGCAAAACAGTGCTTCTCATGTTCCTCTTCTATCAAAAATTGCCCCGTTTGGCTCATAATCCCAACACCAAACTGGATTCCTGCTGCTTTAAATCACAATTGCTTGCTAGTTTTCAACACACCAAGTACCAACAAAATCAATTTCTGCACAAGAAACAGCTGCACCTAAAAGTGTGGCTTAAAAGGAAGTACTTCTGCTGATACCAAAGGAATGTCTAAAAAGCCACTCCTCAAAGTACTCCCTAAAGAAGTAGAATCAAAAGAGTATTAGTTCACACAATGGAAAGAATGAGGACTTGAACCTCACCCAGGAGGATGGCAGAACAACCGTACTCTGGTATTTGACGGATGAAGATTGCAGAGCCTCAGGTTGGCTTGTTCTTCCCAACCTGCAGTGCCAAAAGACGCCATCAGCAGTTCCCGCCCCAGTGACATGCTGACTGAAGGGAGCGAAGGAAGCCAGGACAATGCAGGAGAGAGAATATTTATCAGCGTGAGCTTTTGTACAGAGCACGTATTTAAGATGGTCCAGTTCTTCCTCCAAACCTCTCCTGCTGAACCTGTCCCGTTCAGTCATCAAAGGATCAGCAAACTCGCATTACACATTACTGCCAGGACGCGTGTGGCTGTTACCTTAAAATCAACAATTTCAGTGCTTGGAAGTGACCTCGGAGCTCTTCCCCGGAGGGGTAAGAGTCAGTCACTATAAGCAGCTAAGTAGGCTGACGACACAGCTCCTTGTCTATAAACACCTATCACAAACCACCTACCACCTTTTCTAAATTTCACTGCTCACGCGAACGACTCTGATCCTGTGATGTCCCTGCTTAATTTCTCACCAACCAGAACAAAAATAGAAGCTACAAAGCACTTCTAAGGGTGAAGTCTTAAAATCAGAACACATGTAGACATCCTGCATCTTAAAAACATCATCATACCTACGGACAGAGTCAGTAGGAAAGCCTGGGCTTTCAGAATGGAGACAGGTCCGTCCCATCAAGAGTTAGTGCAGAAGTCACCCTTGAGATGAAAGGGTGCAGGGAAAAGGTGGCTTTGTGTTGAAGTAGCACTGACAGGAACATCAAGAGAAGGTTCCACGTTGTACCTGTTGTCCACAGCTTTACTGATAGCATAACATTAAGACTGAAAGACAAAGCAGTAAATTAGCCTGTAACTGAAGTTCAGAAAGACACAGGCCATTCCTACACCTTTCTTCTCCTGCACCTTCCGAGAAGCAAAGCTGAAAGCAGGCTGGTAACTCAGCGCAGGTACACAAAACCCAGAACTGCCTGACTTCATAACACAGCTCGTCCCCAACCCACCTCCGCTCTTATCCTTAACAGCTCTACCTTTCACGGTTGGAAACAATTCAACGCGTCCACTGTTTCTGAATGCAATTATTTATTCCATCATTTCAGGATCCAGGAAAGGCTGTGCCTTAATTACAACAACATGTGCAGCACTGTGAAGTCCGTTCCCGATCACTGGCTCCTCGAGAAGGCTCCACTTCTCCAGGAAAACATTTGCTTTCCTAACACAAGAAGTGCTTTTCACTCCACGCTGGGATTTACAGCGGGCCCTGCCAAGCGGCCGTCACCGCCCCAATCACAGCTCGCAACAGCCACGGAGCAGCAGAACAGAGGAGGAGAACTGGAGAACACTGCACTTAAAACCAAAATGTTACTGTAGCTGATGCCTAAGTACCACTTACAAAACACACTGAACAGAATTTCGCTGGAGGACATTTTCAGGCACGTAAGGTAGAAATTAGATATGCAGTTTTGTTATGGTTAGTGGCAACTGCATCTATAATTACCTATTTGCAACAACAATTAAAAAAAGCAGTCAGATTCAAGAGAAGATGATGAAATAGAGCCTGTATTCACCATTAACGTTTGCTAAGACAGCCAAGACTCGTGCACGTTTCCTTCTAATTCCCTATTTTTCACAAGTATTTAGGATTCAGAGAGAAATAAAAACGTGGTTGACAAACAAAACAAAAGCAAACAAACATCTGACTGACAGCTTACTGGCTTGCAAGGGTCACTCTGCATAGAGTTACTTCTGGCTGTCCCAAGACAATGGGTTGCTACCCTAACGCATTCAGTAGTTACATCCGAGACTATTGTTTAAACAAGAGGGATGGACTTTACAGGTCCTAATCCTCATCTCTCACTTGCATCTCTTCACGCTCCCATCACCCAAGACAATGCAAGAATAACACAGAACCCGCACCCCAGTTTGGAGACTAATAAGAGAATCCACTGTGGGGTTTACGTGACTCTGTTACCAAAGATCCAAGAACAGCCCAAACATGTTCCTACCATGTGCAACACGCCTCAGCAGGGTTTAGGTTTTCTAGCCCTGCATTTCTGCAGCAGTGGGCAGGAAGGCATACGCTGTCTCCACAAACCCAACATCCTTTCTTGAGGGCTGCACCACAAGAGCTTGAGTTTATACGACAACAGCAGCGTACGTGACCCCATCACTTGAGGTTGATGCAGAAAAATTTATGAACAGAATTTCAAAGGCCTTATTTTGAACGCAAAGAGTTTGTATAGTTGTTCCCCCCCCCCCCCCGAAAAAAAAAGATTTTTCCCAGCCCACCAAAACAAGAAGTCGATATGTGAACACTCCTACGGTAACACGCCAATACTAACAACTCGCCACATGAGAAATACGTGTCAACAAACAATATCCACATTCCTCCGTGAACAAAAACACAATTAACATTGAAAGCTTCGGGTCTCACGGATAAGAAAGAGGCTACACAATATGTAAAAGGATGTTTGGGAAGATGTACCTCACCAGACAAAATCTGCACCTCAACCACAGCGTTTATTTTAGAGTCAAGTCCATATTAGTTTCCCACAAAGCTGCTCTTCTTTTTTACTCGCAAGGCTTTTAAATATATAAATTGTCTTGCCAGTGACAGATAAGAGCACAAAGAGAAGTGATTTGCTAGAAAAGGATTGATATATTTTGAAAGTTGCTGGCTGACAAACTGTCAAATGAATTTATATCGGTTTCTTTTATTACAGCTGTAAACAAGCCCAGTGGCACGCAACGCACATTTGTGTGCAGAGACCAGAACGATGTCAAACATCCCCGAGCTGCGGCCAGAAATCCGGCCTACACAATCACAAAGGTCGTTTGAAAGTCCGTCCCTTGTCTTCTCCCGCACCCCCAGTTAGCAGAAGGCACCAGCAGCGGTGCAAAGGGAGCACGCCCTCTGAAGAACCGGCTGTTTCGACCACCGACCCTTCGCCACCCGCTGCCAGACCACCGGCGTGCGAATGCAGACCCAGAAGAGCAACCTGATTTTCAGGCCGGCGTTTCTGCACTCGCACAAGGCTTCACCTCTCAGCGTATCTGCAGCCTGGCTCTCCTCGCCTCTTCATAAATCCCCGCCCTGGCGAAGCGCTCTTGCCACAAGCCTCTCGGCCTCGCCCGGGCACGGTGACAGCTGCGGCCGGCGGCTGCCAGTCACCCCCTGCCCGGCGTCAGGCCCGGCCCGGCCATGGCCAGCGCGCCGGGGGCAGTTCCTGACACACAACCCGAAAGGCCTCCTCGCCCCGGGGCGCTGGGGGGAGGATCCGGCCGGAGCTGTCAGCTCCCGGGCCGCAGGGGTTCCGCCGATCGGGGTGAGGGCGGCGACGGCAGCAGCGTCGGCTCCGGCACCCGCCGGGCGGGCCGAGCCGGGCCGGGCCGGGCCGGGCCGCCATGTTAGCGGCGGCACTCGCCGCTTCCCTGGGGTGCCG
>JAAGNO010018873.1:76544-87628 GCA_033439905.1 Ceryle rudis | reverse complement strand
CTAGGAATAGCTGTGTCCAATCTTAGTTATTTATTACATTTTAATGCATTTGTTTATTCCATGGCTTTTCTTTCTTGGTGCCTCAGTCTCTGGTAGTGTTTCCATGGATTTCTGCTTTGTTTAGAAGTCTGAAGTATTTCTTGGTCATTTCTTTCAAACGTTGTACCTCCTGTCTAATAGCCATATAATTAGTTCATCGTTTAAGGATGTGCTTAATAGTGCAAGTCAGCTTCTAAGGTACAAACCAGATTTGCGTTGATAAGCGGTTACAATTATTCTGTGCTGACTCGAAGAACCATTGCAGGAGAAGTATATGAATAATGTAGATAAGGTGGATTAACCCTGGCATCTGTGGGGAGAAAGGGCAGCGATTAGATGTATAAAAATGAATTAAAAATAAAGAAATTTAGTATTTTAGTCTGTCAGGTGTCAAAAATACTCATCTTCAGAGTGCAGGCAAGTGAGCTACTTCACAGGAACTGATTTATCTGCTCCTTCTACCAGTTGGTAAATGTGAAGTAACTCCCCTTTGAGCAGGTCACCAAGGCAGATAATGCATAGCATAAATAGTGTCCTCTCTTCACAGCTCGAGGAGAAATGATAATAATAGTAGTAGCCGTTAAAAGAAGAGAGTGAAGAGAAAACCAAACCTTGACGTTGCATTTGGCTTGTTCCTTCTAGTTGCGTTGACTGTGGGCTGGAAAAACATTGTAGACCACTAGATTACATCCTGGTGGTTTTGAATGCCTCATGTGGAGTTCCCCTGTGGAAGTGGAAGCTGTTGGTTTCCAAAGTAGACAGCTTTAGGAAAGTTTCTTGACTGAAGTAAAGTTGTGTGTCTGTGTGTTCATATGCACATGGATGCAATTTACACCTTTTTGAACGTCTGGTTTGAATTTGGTGTAAGCTGTGGTCACTATTCTTCTTTCAGAAAAAGAATGTCACAATCCAAACCTTAGTCCTGGGAGAAGTCTCTAATACACCTGGAAGTCCCCTTATAACCCATAGTTTGTGTGATCTCTCAGCATTTCAGACTAACAATTAAAGTGTATCTGTGGTGGCCAAAGGTAATCGTGAGGACTTTTCAGTATCAAGGTATACTTTTAGGTTTAGTTTCCACAGAGGAGCCTGGGAAGGTCCTGCTTTCATACGGATTAGGTGTTTGCTGTCAAATTTTCTTTTGTGTGCTGGTTTGAACAGCTCAGGCAGACGACTGAAATGCAGTTTGGTCCAGTAAAGGTGTTCAGCTGGATAGCATAGGATGTGAACATCTCAGATTTTGTTCCTCCAGTGCTCTCCATCAACCTACTATAAAGGCTGAAAACGGTGCAGAACAGTTTTTTGAGTTGGGTGAATATTTCTTCTTACTGCTACCGTGTCTGAGAAAACACCCAAATTTATTAAGTCTTTCTGAGGCTGACTAGTAGATACTGGAATGATACTATCCATTGATCCTTCTTAGGGTTGGTTGTTTATTAAGGAGTGAAAATTAATGACTTGTATCCTCCTCTTGTGCGGAAGGCGTGGGAGAAGGAGGAATGCTTCATGGCCCATGAACTGGGTTTCATACCACATGTTATTAAAGGTCATTCTGTTGATGGAACGTGTTTGCTGTCTGATATTTTTTTTCCATCTCGTCAGTGTTTGGGTGCCTGTAGTAGGTTTAAGTGACAAGATTTTGGTAACAGGGGGGCTGTAGTGGTAGCTTTTGTGAGAGGATAGCTGGCTGGACCTGCCACTGGCCAAAGCCCTTTAGCAATGCTAGTCATGCCTCTGAGATAACATAGTTAAGAAGAGGTTAAAATTGCTTTCTCATATGGCAGCCGTGTTGAGAAAGTAGTGCAAAAAATGTGAGAGGAAGAGCCTTGCAGACACCAGGGTCGGGTGAAGGGAAGAGGGAGATGGTGCCTCAGGTGCTGGACCAGAGATTCATTTGCAGATGATGGGGAAGACCATGGTGAAGCAGGTTGTCCTCTGCATCCCATGAAGGACCACTCCTGAAAGCGTGGAGAGGACCCATGCCAGAGTAGTTCTCGATGAGCTGCAGCCCACGGGAAGGAGCCATACTGGAGAAGTTCATGAAGGACTGTAACCTGTGGAAGGGACTCAGGCTGGAGCAGGGGAAGAGCGAGAAGGAAGGTGTGGCAGAGACAAAAGTGTTCATGGAATGACCACAACTCCTGTTCCCCTGTGCCACTGGGGAAGTCAAGGGCCAGGGGAGGAAGTAGGAGAGTCATGAGTAAAGTTGAGCTTAGGAAAAGGTGGGGGGGGGAGGGGCAACAGTCTTTTTATTTCATTATTATTTCTCACTCTCCTACTCTGTCATTAATTGGCAAGAAACTAATTTCTCCAAGTCAAGTCTGTGTTGCCTGTGAGTGAGCTCCCTGTCCTTACTTCAACCCCTGAGATTTTTCATTGTGTTTTCACTCCCGGTCCTGCAGAGGAGGGGGGTGGTGGTGGTGATAGAGCAGCTGGGTGGGCACCTTGTGGCCAGCCAAGGTCAACCCACCAGAGTTCTGAATCCATTTGTACCTATATGGAGATCTCCAAGAATCATCCAGTTGTTCTTACGGAGTCTCATGCACTTCCACACCAAGTTTATCTAAAATACGTAAACTGAGACCCCTCAGGAACCATTTTTTCTGCCACACTTAACTCCAAACTGTTGTTGTCCTGAAGAGGAAGAAATAGAAGATAAAGGGGAAATGTAAGTGGTTTATGTTGCCACCTAAAGACATGTGCAGTAGTGAGGCATACGCTGTATTAACCTTCTCTTTATTATTTCAGGCTTGTGATAATGTTCTGAGCATATTTCTTGCAGAGAAATGTCCTTTGTCTCCTTGGAATTGGAGTGCGCCACTGACCTACTCATGAGCATATGCTACCCTTTTGCTCTCACAATTATTTCACACAGGGGAAGCAGAAGACCCTGTGGTCAAAAGTTTTGGGGTGTGGGAGAGCTAGCTTAAGCTTCTTGGATTGCTTCAGGCTAGGTAGTGCACTACCTGAGGAGAAATGTAGGATGCATGTTTCTTACGCTTGGCTGTGCTTTCCTGGGAGGTTACAGGGCACTGTGGGGAAGTAAGTTAGGTATTCCTAGTGTATCCATCACGGAGTGATGGATAAAATAGAGTAGATGGGGCATGTTGAGGTGGAAGGAGTTTGCAAGAAGGGTCTTGGTCAAATACATCATTAACCACCTTTGTCTGAAATAGGCCAAATATTGCTATTGCTGTACTATAGAGACCTCAAGGATACTCTAGATCCTTGCATCATCTGGAGGAAGGTTTGGGGAAGAACCATTTCAATATGACTATTTCAGAAAAGACTCTTTTTTTGTAAGGGCTTGACCCAAATAGAAACCAGTGTATGTATTTGCTTCTCACAGCAGTAGTTGCAAGTGAGTAGCCTCATTTGTTGTATTTTGAAAACCGTAGTGGCCAGTAGGTTGATAGGAGTGCCAGAGGGGTTGTAAAGTGTGCCTGCCTATTTCTATCCTTCTCATATGCTGCGGATGGTCTCGAAAAGAAGGAAGCGGTGACAGAAACCCCGTTACACGGTGTTGGCGAAGTCTGTGAGATCAGGACCCCCTCTAGTGGTGACACCTCTGCCAGACTCTACCAGATGCTCTTCTCAGCCTGTTGGTTTCCTTCAGTCCTGGTTGTTTTTTGTTTGGGTTCTTTTTTTTGTTTGTTTGTTTGGGTTTTTTTGTTTGGTTGGTTTTGGGTTGGTTTTTTTCCTCCTATACCCCACATTTAGGTTTCCTCTTCATAGCTCTGGTGAATGGGTGATAATTATTACAGTTACTTTATTTTGACCATCAGAGAGACAGAGAAGACAGTGTTGTGTATATCACTAGACCTTTAAACTTACCCACTTATTATAAATTCTATGCCAAGATGTAGGATAGGGAAGAGGTGGAGAACTCCTAGATGTCCCTACTTGTGTAGGGAGGTTGGACCAGATGACCTCTAGAGGTCCCTTCCAGCCTAAAACATTCTATGATTCTATGAACTCACATACACAGTGGTAAAGGAGAAACTTTTCAGTATTAAAAATATGTACAAAAGTGCATGTGTGATCACTGACATTTGCTACACATGCAGTGTAATCTTCATTTGTCCGTGGTTTTGACGTGATTTTATTATCTTATTTCTTAAATTAACAGTAGGTGATAGATGGAAAAGGCAAAATATGCTGTCAGTGCTCCAAAAAGGAGTGCTTAGCAAGTGCATGAAACAGCAGAGTCGCTTCATAATCTGTTCAAAATAATTTTCTTGCAATGTCTGTACATTTCTATGTCCAGCTGCTTGGGATAGATGCTACATGTTTGGAGTCAGCAGCCCTACATCTAGCCTCGGTAGTGTTGATCAGTGTCTAAATGTTATTGTTACTACATCAGGACTGATGACTTTCTTGGGAATCAGCGTTGGAGGTACTTTTTTCAATCTGTTACAAGCTGTAGTTTCATAATTAATACCCCCAAGTCCCTGCACAACTGTGTTATTTTTTGCTCTTATATGGAAACAAAGTTGGTTTTATTTTTTTGAGCATTCTTTTTCTTCTGTTACTTGTTCTTCTGTCTGCTAAATAACTTAAATAGAAATGTCTCTTAGTGAAGAAATGCCTTGCATTCTTTGTGGCGTAATTGTCATAAACAAACCAGAATGCATTTGATGCCAGAGTCGGTGGAGGTCTCTGCTGCTGCCTTTTTTTTTTTCCCCTGTTTGTTTAGCATCATTGTCAGTAGAAGTTGCTGACTGCAGTAAAAGCTGCCTGTAAACCCAGGACATTATTTATTGATACTGGCAGATAGAGAGGGCAAGTAGTTGAGGCGAGGTACGGCGCTGCGCGCGATAGTGACAAGTCGTAGGGCATGTCTTAGAAGTACATAGCACTTTATTGTTGCCATTACAGTGTTTTCAGGACTAATATATAGCATTTGTCTATAGAATGTTGCATTTTCCTACCATTTAAAGGGAAAAACTGGGTAGAGGCTAGAATGAAGTAATTGCTTCAGTAGAGAGCGTTGACTGTTTCATTCTGATAGGGGTAATTACATCGATAATAGGTAACTTGCCTTCTTTACCAAGGGAAGAGTGGGTGGGGTAGTGTTGCCAAAGGTCTGAAGTGCATTTAAGTAGATATTTCAAAAGCTGTCCAAGATACAGGGACATCAATTTGTGACTTTGGTTGTCAATGAAGATATACCTAGCTAATGGAAATACAGGCTTCCTAAAAGCCTGATAAAGATACGGGTAACAGTATGAAAGGTAAAGCTTTATACAGTTGTGTCGTGTCAGATGTAGATAAGTCTATACATTTCATAGCATTTTTACTTGCATAACTGTTTGATGAAATTAGTGTTGAACCTACTGGTTTTTTTAGGCTCCTGCAGTGAATTGCTTGAGTTCTCGTTCAGATACAATGCAGACAGCTCATTTGAATACCTTGAATGGTATCTTAGTACAAATGCAAATAGCTTCTTCAGAATGATTCCTCCCTTCTATTCAGTAGGTGCTGAAAACTACAAAAATATGATCTTGGTGGGCTGGGGTTAAGGTTGTTTGGGTGACTTTCTTACTTTGCAATTTCATGCTTTCAGAACTTCTTATCAAACCCAGATATCTCTTAGATACATATCTCTATATTATATATAGATATATAACTAAAATACTTTCCTGCTCAATGGTGGAGAGATGCTTACTTGCATAATTCCAACTTTTATCTATTGTAGATTTGTGTGTTGGAAGTATAAATTTATACTGATTTTTTCTATAATCTGAAAGTTGTAAATCACTGCTTTCATTAAAATTCTTGGCTAAGATTTGTGATGGAGTAGTGCATATGCATGCTTATTTAATTAATTACTATTCTGACTTAAATTGTTTGGCTTTCCTGTGAATAGTCTGCAATTTTGTTTTAATAACCTATTAATAACCGGTATTTAATAATGTATTATTAATTGGAAGGTAGGAAAATGGGAGCATTTTGGTAACTTTAAGAAATGTAGTTTTACAACTCGTAGTATCATTCTGATTGTTTTGACAATGCCATTTTGGTTTCTGCAGCAGCAGTGTTTGACAGTATGGATTATATGTATATAGTGGCAGTTGGTAATCGGCCTGTAATGCATGAAGTCAGAAAGGTCCTAGTCAGCAGTGGTACTTCATTGTGGTAGACATATTCAAACCTATAGGAATTGAAAGGTTTTCCCCTAAGAATAGGGTAAATTATCACGAGTAAGATGGCAACGTGGACCCTGACCTGACCGTGCAGTATGCCAGTCACCAAAGGAGGCTTGGAGCCTTCTGTTAAATGCTTCATTATCAAGCTGAACTTCTTGCTTTTTATTGTTTGCTTCCAGCGAAGGAAGTGTTTATTTTGTGTAGTTCCTGCCTAGCTTCCAACACAGTAACATTTCTCATACAAAAGCCGTGTCATTGCACCAGAATTGTGCTGACTTTATAAAGATCAGGTTTCCATCTAGTATTTTTCTAAATTGGCCTGCTTATTTTTTTTTCTTTTCTGTTACTTTATTTTGGAGTTGTAACAAACTTGTTCTTGGCAGGAAAAGATGAAGTGAAGCCAGATGTAGTTTGAAAATGTCTCCATGTGATAAATAATGAATGAATAGTCTATTTCATATAAAACAAAAAGCTCTCTCCAGAGCACGGACTTCTTCCCGTATTTGTTGATGTATTTGTGTCACCTATTTCATAAATGGAAGTTACAGGAAGTAGACACTTTAGGTGAAATATTTAGGTGCCTATTCTGTCTTAAATGTACTTCTACCATCATAGATTCAGTAACTGGTTAGATCTCCTTTGGATTAGATAGTATAAGGAAATGAATCAAACTTCCTTTAAACACCAGCAAATTCCATCCCTCCTTTAATTGCCATTTTTGTAGCCCAAGCTAGTCTGTAACTTTGTTATTGTTAATTACTGTGGAGCATGAGTCTTCAAATCAACCATGCGAGGGGGCTGTGTAACTTAATGATTTGGGAAGTGTAGAGTTAAAAAATTACAATAAGCAAGAAAGGGTTTGCCAACTAATTACTTTTGGATTTTAAAAGTATTTTCAGAAGTTGTTTAAAGTTGTTAGGGTTTTTTTTTTTTCTATGCAATCTTCTTTCTCCCTTGATAACGAACCTGAGAAAACCCTTGCAAAATATTTTTCAGAAAATGTATGAATTGTAACAGAAACAAGATAGGTGTATACTGGTTTTTCTCTGTATGTTCGAAAGGTTCTGCAGTTTTGTTAAGGCTTAACTCTTGTATTTTAGTCTAGAACTGAAATATCAGAGTAAACCTGAAATATATACTGCATCTTACAATTACTCTTTAATTTGAAGCAGAAGTACCTTCCTGGAAAGTAGTATCAAAATAATTATGTAAACTTCAGAGGCTTCCATACATTTTTATATATGCTTTTAAGGTACAGTATGAAATTGTTAGGCAGGCTGTTTGCCTTTTCATTTCTGAAGACATTCAATGTTCTGTATGGAATTTTCAGAGTCTGAAAGCTGCCAGGCTTTCTTTGCAGCTGCAGCATGTTCAGAAGCTCACATTGATTCTAGGATCGAGTCAAACCAATTCCTCTCCTTCTTTTGCTTCCATTTGATCAGGGAAATCTGTTTTTTGGCAAAAATCATTGCCACCAGTTAAATGTGATAAGCATTCTGTATGTCAGATTCCATTCTAGCACACTGTTTCTCAAAGACATTTGAGATTGGGTATTAAAAATACCTCTTATCACTAAATTATAGTAGCTAACTTCTGCTTTTTCTGTTACATTACAGTGGTATTAAATAAAATGTATCTATTATTTTATCCCCCTGCTTTATGCTGCAAATAGATTATGTTTTTTATAAATTATAACTTAGGAAGCAACAATAGATACAAGTGTTGAAATGATCTTAAGCTGTGATAACTAGACAGTAACGAATAATTGACTTCCTTTGTTTTAAGTTGATTCCTGATTTGTTGTATATGTGGCGTGTCCCTATAGCCCACAGTCCTAAGGGATGATAGGAAGGAATCATCTGCTGATTTTCTGTTCTGTCCTTCTTGAGATTAATGGAGTTAAAGCTCTTGAGACCAAAGGATAGTAATAAAATAAAATAAAAAAAACCTGAAACAAGTATTTTACTGTCATAGTAATGTCATAGGAGCTGGGCGAATCTAGTTGCTGTTCCACTTTTTTGTGGTACTAGAAGTTTTCAAGGTTAAGTCAAATGTTGTGGCAAAAGTTCATTTTATTTGATGTGTGTAGTTAAGTAAGAACAGGTATGAAGGTGGAATTAAGGCAGTAGCCTGCAGTTTTGGTAGCTTGAGGAGAAGTAATGTGTTTGTGTTCCCTGGTTTTGATTGGTATGTCACTTGAGAAGGATCAGGTAGAGGTTCAGGTGTCACACTCTGTACTGTTCAGTGCCACGCAGGCTGTCTACAGCAGAGACCTGAAGTTCAGTTCACTCTTCTGAATCTTTCCCTTTAAAGGGGGAAATGAGCAGTAAGTACGTGGCAATGTCACCTCAGGAAAGTGATTTAATAAACGGGAAGATCTTTGCAATTGATCTGTAAAATATGAAGTTCTCTGCATGATTCAGAATCTTATAGCATGTCAGTTCCCTGTTAATAACTGATAATAAACACAGCTAGGAAGGCAGCAGGAGAGAGGACCAGTGGTGATTTGTTTTTTTGGAATGCCATGTTAGTAAACAAGTGCTCTCATGATAAGTAGAAAACTAGAGGATGAAAGCCCTAAAAGAGAGGAACATGGAAGAGCTGTCTCCCTCTCTGAAAGAGTGATAACATTCACTCAAATAGGGAATGCTTTAGAAGTGAAGGAGAAGCTGAGGTAATGCTGCATCTGCCTTCAAAGCCTGGTAAGAGAAAGCAGAGCAGTTCCAGCGTTGTTGGGTACTATCTTAGCCGTGAATCATTTTGGCTGAGCTGCTCACTTCAACCGTACTGCCAGTCAGGTCAGCAGGGCTGCTCTCAGTGCACTCACAGCCTGTTGATGTTGCCTTGGTAAAGGATGGAATAACGAAACCAACTTCTTGCTGGAAGCAGTGAGGTGAAGCAAAGTGGAAGCTGACAAGGGGAATGGAGCGTGCTGAATTTCAGCTCGCATTGCAGGAGACAGGAACAAAAGTAAAAATGATAAAACCTTCCTAGTGACGGTGGTTTTGAACTCAGGCTGCGTGTCTGCACTACAGACTGATGAGTCTGGAACTGCAAAGGAAGTTAAAAAGATCTTTGGGCTTCTTCACAAAAGCAGTGAATTACCTTCCGGGTCTAAAGAGGGGATTCAGGTTGTCAGTGCCCTGGAAATGTATCCACTGTGCTTTGGCTGCTTTTTCCTTTCTGTAGTTTAAGAAAGTAAGCTTTGAAGAATCAGGGAGGAGGCTTAAATAGCAGTGAAGAATGGAGGGAGATCATCAGATTCCATTTTTTGCCTTGTATCAGACATTTCACTTTTTGCCTAGGTACATTCCTGCTTCTTCCGCTTAAACCAAGCGGCTGCTCTTCAGGTCAGGTTCTCTGTCTGGTGGGGTGGGTAGGTGGCATTTGTGCAGTTTCTGATTAGAAGAAATGTTTGTCCTGCAATACTCTTTAAACTTTTCTTTGAACCCTCTTAATTCTGTTAAAAGCTGGTGTGCATTATTTTATGATTTGAGCTCACATCAGTATTATACCACCTCATTTTTTGTACTGTGGTAGTTAAGGAACAAAGCTCAGTACCGTCTCTTCCTACTCATTTTCCATTGTGCTTGTGTGCTTAAAATGAGAAACAAAGAATCAGAACCTGGGCAAAAATCAAAAGCTTGTGGGAGATTGGAGCCCATCATTTTTGTCTTGTACGTGCTTATATCAGATACCTTCCTGAAGGTCTTCACCATTTTTATAGGTAGCATTCTTTTATAATTGATCAAAGATCTAGCAAATACAGGTCAGTTGGAAGAATTACCCAAAGAATTTTTTTATTATTATTTAAAGAAATTAAAGATAGAATCCTTGTTTGTTTAAACACTGTCATCATTTGCAGATGTCTAGTTGTGTATTGGCTAGATCTTTGGTTATACTATATGAGCTTTGGAATCTATACTTGGTTCTGTTTGCAAGTATTTCCTCAGCATATTGAGTCCTGCAAATAATTAGTTTTTATTAGACCAAATACATTTTAATTGAATGTTTGCTCTTTTATAGGCAAGTCTGATGCATTTCAAGATTGTCAAGGTTAACAGTAGTTTTACTTTGATTAATAAAAACATTGGCTTAATTTGCTGTCTCACTGTAGGATTACATATATTAATTTATTTTAATAAAGAAGCGTAGCTTTTCCAAGTATATCTTCCTGATGGTTCAAAAAGTGTTCCTTTTGTTTCTCTCTTCTCAGATTTATCCAAGAATAGATTAACTGAGATTCCTACGGAGTTGTGCCATTTTGTGTCACTGGAAACACTAAATCTCTACCACAATTGTATTAAAATAATACCAGATGCCATAGTAAACTTGCAAATGCTAACTTACTTAAATTTGAGGTAAGTTTAACTTCTCTGCATTTTGTTGTTGATTTGCAAATGTGTAAAGCTTTTTTTTTTTTTTTTTCCCCCCTCTGACTTTGTTTCTGGAACAACTAACTACATTTTTCATTTTCTTGGAAGCAAAAATTCATTGGCTGTAGATACATCTCTGCATGAAAGCATTGTAAAGGCCAAAATGTAAAACTAATTATTTAAAGAAAGGCCAAAGTAATATTAATCCCTTTCTTTTCCTTATTCTAGCAAATTCAGAATGCTAATCATATCAGCACAGTCAGATTCTTTCAGTTCCCTTCTGATGGTAAATTTTGTGAAACTTGGCATGCTTTTTATGTTTAAAAAGATGGAAGGAGAGAGACAGAGGATTATTGGTTTATTTTCATGGTGAATGGAGAGGAAAAGCGTGATACTTTATCGCTAGTACCCTCTTATGCAAGGAGTAGAGTTACTGCCTTTTTAGGAGAAAGGGGCAAAGAATTGGGCACCTTTGTCTCTTTTCAATGAAAAGCCTGGATACTAATGGGCGTAGAGAATC
>JAAGNO010018873.1:33789-76444 GCA_033439905.1 Ceryle rudis | reverse complement strand
TGTATTGTTACTGGCCACTGTGCAACACTAATACTGGCTCTAAAAATTGAAACAGAATGGTGTGTTATGAGGAGCTGCACCCAGGTAAAGAACAGGACTTGAAAATTTGAAATGGTGTTCGTAAGATATATGTAAAAAAATTAAGGCTGGATTAAACCATTAAATTTACAAAACCACCTTAGTAAATTTAGGCATTATAACAAACTCAGTTGAATTCAGTGTCCTGAACTAGTGAAATAGAATTCAATGTAGCAATGGAATTTGTGAATTATCACAAACCTGGGACAGTTAAAGAGTTAATATCACAATAAAAGATAAAATAAAAGGAAGGTTTTCAAGTTTTGCTAAGTAATTTCCTTCAGTTTAAAAGCTCTTCACATGGATTTGCCCTTCCCTCATGTTAGTTGAACACAGTAAGCAGTCCACAAACAAAGGAAATATATCCTTGACTTTCTAACCATGTTTCTTCTTGGAAAGAAAAAGAATATAGATTTAAAATGCATATTTTTCTGCCTGTTACCAGCAGAGCCCATATGTTAAATAGCATTAGAAGGTGATGCCAAGAGATATACATAGTCTTGGGGCCTTGGCGGATACCGTTCATGTTTTATTTAAAGAAATTCCACTTAAACTAATGATTTGTTACTTGCCCTGGTTATGTGCTGTTCCTTATCTCTTAGTGGGCTGCTTCTGAGTTCTGTAGAACTTAAAAAAAAAAAAAATCAGTGAAAATATTTTTCTTTTTTTTTGTTTTTTTTTTTTTTTATGTCTGAACTGCTGCATGGTGTAACTTTTTTTTATATTCCAGGCTTCCTCAATTTGAGTTCTTCAGAACCTAGAAAATCATTTTGACTTATTTGTTAGAATAAGTTGTGGCTCAGTCTTCTGTAGAGCCACTAGAATTAAGGCTCTTGACTCCACAGTAAACATTGATTCTTTTTTTCAGCTACTGCTGGTTAGTAGTTGGATTTCTCATTTTTAATATTCTTGGGTTTGTTGTTACCTGTCTGTATCTCAGCCTGTGTACCAGAGATGTGATGACAGTTTGCTTTCTAAAACATTTTTAGGCTGTTGTGTGGGGCATAAATATGTCTTTCTGTGCCACTTTGTAGCAGACCACAGGATTAGCAGTTGAAGAAGAAATGTTTTCAGACGGTGGAATTTTGATTTTTCTTTCCTTTTGTTTCAATTCAATATTGCAACTCCTACTAAAAATACACAGGACAATTTTTGCTCTGTTTCAGAGCTCAGTCATAGAGTAATGGAATGGTAGGGGTTGGAAGGGATCTCTGGAGATCAAGTCCAGCCCCCCTGCCAGAGCAGGATCACCCAGGGCAGGCCACACAGGAACACGTGCTGGTGGGTTTTGAAAGTCTCCAGAGAAGGAGACTCCACAACCTCTCTGGGCAGCCTGTTCCAGTGCCCTGCCACTCTCACAGTAAAGAAGTTTCTCCTCACGTTGAGGTGATGCATATTTGTTGTTTCTGGAGCCTTAACAGTCATGCAGAAGCTAACTAAAATAGTTCTTATTGGGGTGCCCCTTCTAAGTTACTATGCATTACTTCCCTCCAGGTTAATACCCATAAAAAAGAAAAAGTTATCTTTTAAGAAAACCCTCAAATATTCTAGGGAAGACAGCACTTAATACTTTTACTCCAGTAAAACTTCAGCTCTAAGTGTGTTTTAAAAGAATGGCTAAAATAACGATTTTATCTGTAATTTTATTTATTTGTCCGTCAGTTGGAACAAAAGACATCCGCTATACTGCCACATAAAACCATAGCAGTGTTTAAATACTTGCAAAATACTGTCTCAGTTGACTTTCCTGTATTCATTAGGAAGGGAAACAGCTGTTCTAGGTGACAACCAGACTTGTTACAATATTATTAAACTGATAGAATGCATTTTTTCCAGAGTGGTAAATTCCCCAATGCTGTTTAGTCAGTAATGCAGATATTTTTTTATGTGCAAGTATTTTCTTAATAATGGCCATTCAAAAATTTATCTGCGTAGAATCTGACCCATGAAAACAAAGGAACAAAACAAACTCTTAGACTTTGTGAGTATACATTAGAATGTCACCGGTGGTTTTAATGGTTGGTTTGGATTTTTGTTTGTTTCATTGCAGTCGAAATCAGCTCTCTTCTTTGCCAGCTTGCCTGTGTGGTCTTCCTCTAAAGGTCTTAATTGCAAGTAACAATAAGCTCGGTTCCCTTCCAGAAGAGATAGGTCAGCTAAAACAGTTAATGGAACTGGTACGTTACTGCATTTTTATTTTTATTTTTTATTTTGCCTTCATTTGTATTTAGAAACAGTAAAATGTGTATGAACAACTGCCTAATGCTGTAACACAGGTTAGAAAAACCTAACTTTTGAACTACTCAAGTATTTTGGGTAGTAACACACTAATAGTTTCCTTTGTGTTCTTCAGGACTCTTCTAAACAACATCACTGCCCTTGGTTCACTCAAAAGGCAGCTTCTGGGTTCATCGTCTTTACCAGTTTACTCACTGGCTGCACTGGCCCCTTGTTTCGCTTGCATCAGGCTGTGCAAAGCTGTATTGCTCTCTGTGGCACCCTGCCCTGGTGCTTCCTTTCTCTCTTATTACCATTCATTTACCACGTTGCATTCCACTAGTGATACTGGTCTTATCAGTCTGTTTTCATTTCATTTCACTGTCTTTGTCATGCAGCCTTCCTTTCCTGGAGCACCCATCTAAACTTATTTACAAAATTATTCTATTCCTCTTGTTTTCAAAGCTGTCTACCCAATTGCTGCTTCTGCAAGCAGTAGATCATCTGTAATATGTTGTCTAGGGAACGAAAACCTACCTGAAAAGGCAAAAATTACTCGGTACCTTATTTTAAAAATAACTTAATTGCACACGAGACTCTGAATTTTCAATGGCATATCAAAAAACATCATTATGTCTTCTGGTTATTTCCGTTCGCCTTGACCTCTTAAGCTACTAACTGACAAATAAACTACATTTTGACAATGCTAATTTATGCATAGTAAACCAGTGGCATTTAAACTTTGTTCCAGCTGCTGATATTTCCGTTGACAGCAGTTATCTTGCTCATTTCTTTAGTATCTGAAAGTGCCTGTTTATCATACAACTGTAGTTTTTCTACTAAATTATGTTACAGAAATTGAGCTGACCTTGCTTTAGGCCCCAGTCCTGCTACTGGTTCTTCATATGTGGAGTGAAGTGGCAACTGTGGGACTTTTCTTCCTTCTAGTATTCTTTTTGTACAGCATCCTCTGGTATTAGCCTTCTATCATTTATTACAACTGATCTGGTTGTTTATGAGGATGGGAGGGGGGGAAGTTACCTTTTCCTTTTTGGATTACGCTTCAACTAAAGACTACCAAGTTTATTTTGTTTTGTTTAGTGAGCATTACTAATTTATCCTACCAAATATTTTATTTTTTTAAGTTAGATTGTGGAATTGGTTTAGTTTTAATTAACCTTCGAAAAAAAGAAAAGTGTTAGGCTATAACTATATAAACTTCTTTCTTGTTGTGCTTAAAATAGATTCAATAACAGATTATGGTTCCAGTTTTATATGTAACCGAAGTTGAATAGTATTAAACACATCCTAAGTTTGAGGATAGGATGACTAAATAGATGATAAATGAAACCTAGTTTAAATGTAGCCTAGCTTAGTGGTGGGGGGTTCGTGTGAAGTAATTGAAAGACTTGGACTGATTCTGTCTGGTCAGAATAACCTCTTTTATTTATATTAACTGAGGTCTGTGATAATATTTTCAGTTAAGAGCTGGTGAAGTGCTTTCATAGATAATTTCCTCTCCCATTTCAAGTTTGAACCCTTCCAGTAAGGTCAGCTAGCATTGCTGATGTTGGAAGTGTTTCATTCGTTAGCAAGAGTTTGTACATAGCTTAATAGTGGCCCTTACCCATATTGTAGAAGTTTTGAAAGTTAAAAACTAAAAGCTTGAAAATCAATGTAGATTACACCCAAAAGCATACAGGGGGTTGTTTGGTTATTTTAAGCAAATCATATGTTTAACTTCTGGAATACTGGATTTTCTTATTGCTTTCCAGTTTCAGTATAATTTCAGTGTTACTCTTTGTCACGAAGAACACAACAATTCCTGCTTTAAAAATCTATCATAGTCATAGAATGGTAGGGGTTGGAAGGGACCTCTGGAGATCGAGTCCACTGAGTTTCCAATGACAGGCTGTAGTAACATGTCACTTTGGTAGCCTAGAAGATTTATGAAAGTTCAAGAAGGTCTGATACTAGTTCTTTGTGATTAGAAGGGATTAGGGGAGCGGGGGGGAGTGAACAATAAGTTTTTGTTAAATTGGGCATGATTCTGTTCAGATAACCTGATTACTTAGTTCGAGGGCACTTACTTAGTGTTTGGTATATTTCCAGTGAAATGAGTTGCATTATTTAGCTGGAAATGACCAAACTGTGATGTACTGGGAGAAGCAAATAGTGGTGGGATTGAGAACCAGGATTTGTACTGGCATATGTAATATAATGCAGTTTAGATAATAAGGTGATCATTGTTCTAAAATAATATTTTTCTCGAAACAAATTTACCTCTATAGTCATTCTGGAATGATCTAAGTGCACTTTACAGCAACTTAGGTCAGATCTTTCCAACTAAGTCTGCTTTTTTTCTCTCTAAAATGGTGTAGGCTGTTCTTTTTCTATTACATGTATTTATTTATACAAATTTCATACTTGTGGCATAAAGTGGCTTAGCTATTACATGCAGTAAATTTACAGGTGTTCTATTAAATTGTGGAGTTCTGGGTCGTGTAGATCTGACAGCTATCTTACAAGCATCAAAATAACATATAGGATATTCTCCCTGCAGGATACTTTACAATTACTTGCAAAATTTAAGTTGGGAAACTTTTATTTGCAGCTGCGTAACTCAATCATACCTCTACTGTCAGCCAGGAGGAAGAGTACAAATTGGGTGTGATGATAATCTGAAAGTTACTTTCCATCAAAGAAAATGAATAGATGGCTCAGTAATTGTACCCAGAATTATCAGATGTACAGTAAAATTCCATTCTCCATCCTGTCAGGCAGTATTGCACTTCTGCCTTCTTCACCTGACAGGCTTCTCCATCTCTGGCACGCTCCCATCTCACGTTGAAAGCCTTTAAATCTCTCAACTGGGATTTATGTTCTTCACTTCATCTACTCTGAGCCAGCAGCCTGACCAAGTGGAACCTTAAAAATGGATAGGAGGAGGAAGTTTACCTCAGTTTGGATAGTTTAACTAAACTCCATTGTGTGTGTCAATAAATAAGTTAATAGGGAGCCAGAGTACCATATTTGGTTTTCTGTTTATATTATCCTGAATTTTGTTGGTTTAAGACCATAAACAAAAGAAAAATGTTGACGATTTTAATTTGTTTTCATTCTAGTGAGCTTCATGCCACCGAAATTAATGTTAAATTGAAACACGCCTTACATTTCTCTAATCTTGAGAAATTACGTTGTCATGGCAGGACAAGGCAGAACCGATAAGAACAAAATAGAATTAATGCGAGAAGTTTGACCTTCGGCACGCATTAGGCCCTCGCAACTTGGAGTATGTTTGTTTGTACTCCAGTTAGGCTGCATTAGGTCCATGAAGTGAAGTTCCAAACTGTTGGTCGTGTAGTTCCTTTAAAGAAATGACTACCTTGAAAACCACAGGCGTTTGACTTTGATAGTGTTGCTTCCATTACTGCCAAAGAAATGGGGAAGGTAAACACCATCTCTGTCACACACTCACGGAATCTAAGAATAGTCAAGAGCAGAACTGCAAATAATGTTACAGGGCTTTGTTTTCCACAGCTATTTGAGGTAATAATAAAAAAAAAAGGGCAAGAAAAAAAAATCTGGACAGCAGTGTTTAGTAGGATAAAGGATACTACTGTCTCTAGAGATCTTGTGAATGCTGACATGCTTTCATAACAGATCAGTCTTACTGAGGATGTTTTGAAAGGTTGTAAGTGGACTTTTTTCTTTTTTATTTCCTTCCTTTTTTATTTCTTTTTTTTTTTCTCCACTGCCTTTAAAATTTTCTTTCCCTGCCTACTTCGGATGTGTGTTCATAAGTGCACTTGGTCTAGAATTTCTCTGCCACAAGGTGACTTGAAATTTAAATTCCGTACTGTAAAAGTTGAGGATCTAATTATGAAGTGGTTTGAAGCCTGTAAATGAAAAATAGGACAGCAGAGCTTTAAAAAGAAATGATCTGGGGACAGTGCAATTAACCATACTTTGTGGCAACTTGGGCAAAAGATGCATTCATTAACTGGGATTTTTAATTTCCTTGACTAAAAGCTAAAATAGTTTCCTGACTGTGTTTTGACAATGGAAGGAAGCTTTGGCAGCAGTGAGATTCTGCTACAAGAAGCAGCCCGTTTGATACAGCGAGCGGTGTTGCCAGATCACATTTTGCTTCTACTATCACTTTTTGTTAACTCATTTTCTTAACTTGTTTTTAGTTTTAACTCTTTATCTTGAAGAGAGTGAGTTAGCGTAGTGCTTTTGAGTAGTATCAAAGAAACTGTCTTCAAAGAGTTGACTTGGAAATCTGGCTGACTTCTAGAAATTTCATAGCCTAAGAGCTCCCAGATACTGTACAAATTAATTTGAAACAATCAAGAGAGGAGGAGTGAACATCCTAAAAATTATTTTATTGGCTATTCAGAAAACTTTAGCATGACTTCACTTAACTCTGATGCTGTAAAAAACTGTTTCCTGTTTTTAATGCAGAAATGGAAGCATAATTGAGACTTCATTCATATTTACAGGCTACCTGGGATATAAGCAGAGGTTTCAGTGTTTTGATTTCACATTGAGTATAGACCATTTGGCAGCAAAAATGATAGCTGGTATCTGAAAACTATCTCGTTTTAGGCTGATGTAATCCAAAAGTTGATCTTTAGTACACATTTGTAGCTGTCACTTGCTAGCAGTAGTGTCAAAGTATAATATTTATTGGAGTAAGACTACTGTATATAAACTCATTGCTTGAAATTATGCTCGGTACAGCCAGACCCTATACTTTCAACTCAGCTTTACAGCTTTACTCCTTTCAGAATGCTGAAATGAGGATGGGTTCCAATTTCATCCAGATTATTAAACCAGTCAGAGTCATCAAAATCAGACCTACTTAGAACCTGTCTAGGCTGTTAAGAAGTACCCTTTACAATAATATGTTGAATACCTGTATAATACTAAAACTGACCTATTTTATTATGACCTACTATATGATGGGATGTGATAATCAAAAATATGCTTTTCCTAATTATCATTACAGAATGGTGTTGGTATTTCATTTATTATTTTTTTAAAATCTATATTTAATTTTTATTCCCTCCAGAAGAACAAGAACCATTTTAATCTTCAGATCCACACACAAGCAGTTTTACATTTCATCCCAGCATATTTGGTTATATAATCATGGTGCTGAGTTCTTCATATGAATAAAAGTTCAGAGCAAAAAATGTAGAGCATCTTAAGCAAATGGTTTTAAATGTTTCTGTAGAAATTAAATTGACCTTCCATATTAACTTCTTCTCCAAATAAGAATTTGCTCTGGTTTTTAAATAATGTGTAAACATTTTCTCTTGTATCTGCTTCTGCATTGTGATGACAGGACATAAGTTGGTTTCATTTTATCAGGTTAATAAAATGTTACAACAGTAATAGCAAAATAGCTACAATTTCACGTCTGTATTATTTAACATCTAGGAACCAAAAATTCATTATTGCTGTTCTTGCTGTTTTGCTGTAGGATGTCAGCTGTAACGAGATCACAACTTTGCCACAGCAGATAGGCCAGCTGAAATCTTTAAAAGAACTGAATGTCAGAAGAAATTACCTCGAAGTTTTACCCCAAGGTAAAAACCAACCAAACAAAATGACAAACCACACACAATCCCCCAAAATCCCAACAAAACTCAAACAAAAAAAAACCAAATCCAAATGCTTTTAAAGTAGCTCTTTTTATTTACATTTTGAAAGTACTTTTTAATTAAGTAATGATTAATAAGTAGTAGTTGCTTTGTGTTCAAGTTCATTCTGTTTGAGTTTGCAGACTATAACATTCAGTGGTACTCACTAAATAACAGCGTGTGAGGTTTTTCTCAGGAATTATCTGTATGATTCCATCCATCTTTTAAGTGCTTACCTGTGAATGCAGTAGAGGAACCAGCAGCTGAGTTTCAGGAAAAAGGATTATTTCAAAACATTTATTTTAAAATTGTCATTTGTATAATAATAACAACACTTTTCATTTCCCAGTATAGAATAGAGTAAGTGTTGATTATAGTCCTGCCTGAGTTTGTGTTCTTCCTGAATGCCAAAGACTGTTTACTCAGAAATACTTTCTTATTTTACACAAAAATAAATACAGATATAACACCTCTCTTTTTTTGTTCCTTTTAGAACTAGTCCAGCTTCCCTTGGTAAAGTTCGACTTTTCCTGCAATAAAGTACTTGTGATTCCAATTTGTTTTAGAGACATGGTGCATTTACAAGTATTACTGCTTGAGAATAATCCTTTGCAGTCTCCACCTGCACAGGTTAAGTAACATCTATAATTTGTGTCTTAATATTGGGTGCATGATGACAAATCATAGATGATAAAATGTCACCTTCTGCATCTGCAGGCTTCTAAACTTCAATCATCACAGATGTTACTTGGTGATATGTAAATAAGACATAAAAACCATCCTATATTCTGTGTCTGTTCACTACTTGAACCAACACGAGTTTAGAAGATTTCCATTCTGAATACGTGTGTAATTTTGGAAAAGATAAATAAGAAACTTCCTGGATAAATTTTCTCCTTGTTAATAAGAACCCAGTTTTGGATGGTTTTACAGTGATTTACTATTAACTTAAAAAACCCCATGCAGATGGTCTAGAATATAATCTATGTGACATTTATTTTAAGCTATAGTGTGAATATATAGATTGTAATACACCAAGAAACGAAACTCGTGTTCTGAACTGTAGGCTGAGAAATTATAACACATGAATAGAACCTGTGCTTGCTGCTCAAGGGCAGCTTTATTGCTGTTGACCTCCTGGACTGCAGATTCAAAATACATCTCCAAAAGCTACAGTTATTCTAGATCAACAGCTGTTGAAATACTTGAGAATTTTTCATTATCAATGGTGATGCTGCTCCTAAACTGAAAAAATACACACCAAGTTTCAGCAAGCACTTGAGCTAGAAGTGTGCAGTTAAAGAAAAAAAAAATTCTGAAATGCAGGTGAAATGCATCCTAAAGATGCTTGGACACTAGTAAAAACAATGTGACTAAGAGGGTAAAGGATATGATGATTAATAATGTGTTTATTGACTCATTTTGGAAAACAGCTATTGAATTTACAGTTAGTAACAGGCCATAGGATGTATTTTATCACAGTTCTTCTTGAGTGAAAGGGTCATTTGGATTTTTTCAAGCAAAATACATTCTTTTCTTGTTTTCTTTCTTACTCTCTAAAGGAATTCATACTTGTACACACAAATAATTGATTGGGTAATTGAAGTAGTTGTTAGTAATAGAAAATAAAATAAGATAGCTAGACAAAATAGAAATAGATAGAAATAGATAAATATAGAAATAAAATCTGTTTTCCTTTACCTGATACCTGTTGTGATGATATGAGTTGGTTTTCAGGGAGCTTTATGCTATGTGACATTTGGAAGAAATTATTTCTTTCTCCCTGTAAACCTAACTGAATTTTCTTGTCTAACAGATTTGTACAAAGGGTAAGGTGCATATATTCAAATATCTGACTGTACAGGCCTGCCAGATTAAAACAGCAGATTCACTCTATCTGAATGCCATAGAACAGCAGCATTTGCCCCAACCTGTGGAAGAGAGGTATGCATAAAAATCTCATTTAGTTTTTTCATGTAACGCTTATAAACAAAGTGAAATAAATATATCTTTAAAGTTCCTTTTGTTTAGATAATATTTAGAGTGTGCTTTTCTGAACAGAGAATAGTTTTGATTGAATACATTTTATTCTAGTGAAATCCCTATAAGAGCTTACAACAAAAATATTTTTAACGATCAGTTCTGACTGAAGTTAGCAGCACATTAGGAAAGAGTTTAGAAGTGAACCTGAGCATAAATCTAATCTCTTACTAGCAGACCAATGGAATTTATTGCAAGTGATTCAGGTGTTACTTTATTAGGTGGTGTAAATCTATTACACATTCAACAAGTTTTAAATTCTCATGTTTTTGATTTATATGTTCTTATACACTTGCCATGTAGTTGTTTTAAGCTTTTTTTATTTATTCAGAGGCTTCTATGTCCAGCAAAGAAACTTTGTGAATGCTGAGAGCCTTTTAAAGTGAAATGTGCTAATTTGTTAGCAAAATGAAAGACAAAAAATCTTTAACGCCCTGCATCAAACATCTAGGAAGTGTCATCTTTTATTGTGGTTTAAGGGCAGGGAGTAGATACAAAGGAGCTTCTTTCTATGAGAATCTCTGTAGCTAATGAATTGGAAGCCAGCCTTTAGCCAGCTCTTTCTTTGCTAACATAGGAAGTGTAATGTAACCAACTGGAGAAAGAACGATAATGCCTTATTTTTTGAGAGAAATACTCAAGAACAAATTGTTGCTGTAAATTAAAATAGAAAAGTTGCTGCACATCCTCCAGGGTAAAAAAAAAAAAACAACAAAAAAAACCAACAAAATAAAGCCCAACTGTTATAGCATCTCCCTTTCAGCAGCTAGATGAGGTTTCTTCCATGTATGTTTGGAGACACCTTTGTGACTTTCTGTTAGATAAATGCCAAAAGTGGGAAGAATCCAGGATGAAGAGTAAATGTTCTCTTTGGGAAACAGTTACTGGTTTTCGGTTTTGTTCTTTTAGCATACAAGAAAATGGACAGGAATGTCATGTCCTGTATGACACCTTGGTCGTATAGCAGCATATGGTTTAGGGTAAGGGGGTAGTACAGAGTTAGGTACCAGTTGCTAACTAGCAGCCTAATGCTCTATGACGTAATAATTAACCAAATTTTTATTTTAGATAATAACTTCACACGTATAAAGAAAAAACATTCCCTGATGAAGATTTCCATATGCAGTTTTTACACAAAACCCTTAAGTGTTTACTGATAAACATAATTTAAGATTAGGATTAATCAGATATGTTACTCATGTGAAGATTGATAAAGTTCTTTTTTAAATTGCTGTGTCAATCTGAATTTAGAGTTATAACATTCAGGGTTGCAAATGAGGGGATAACAAAGCATATTTTTTTAAAAAAATAATTAGGTGAAGAGGGTGTTGCATCCTACAGAGTACTTTAAAAAAGGGTAGAGGTCAGAGTAGGTAATGAAACCAGAAGAGAGAGCAGCTGCCATTATTACAGTAATTTTCTTAAAAACCTCAATTTCAAAATCTATTTTAAAGCACCAAAAGGAGGTTTCTGTGTTAATAATTACTTCAAGCCACTGGGAGATAGCAGTTCATTCTTTAATGCAGCAGTGGTTACAATTCAATCAGCTGATTCCAGTTGGAGTTCAACCAGTTTAGTTGCTTATCCCCTGTCTAAATGACTTCAATCAAACTTCTGTGCTACTTACTAGTAACTAGGTATTTTTACCTTCTGTACAGACAAAAGCAAGATTCTTTATCTTGGTTTTGTTAATCCTTAGGGTAACCCACTCTTCTTTCCGATCTATTTTGCTATCACCAGACTGAAGAAGTGTAGTTTTTAACCATTCTAGGCTATTTCACCCTCTACCATTAAGACTGCTTGAAATTTTGCTTTGCAGGGCAGAATTCTAACTGTAAATTCTAGAGTAGATTTTTCTTGACCTTTGTCTTTTTTTTTTTTTTTAATTTCTTTTTTCACATCTAGCATTGATGACATCTACCCAAGTAAAAAGGACTCAGATTCAGGTGTTGGTAGTGATAATGGCGATAAACGTTTGTCAGCCACAGAGGTAAGTTGCCTGAATTTTGTGTCCAACTCCCCTTCCAGCACCCATATTTTGACTGTATTTTAAATTGGGTAACAATGTGAATGCATTCTTAGCTATCCAAACTGTGCAACCGCATCCTTGAGATGAATTTCTCGCTAAGAAATGGCTGAAACAAGAGATAAAAGGAGACAGAAGGGTTTTTTTGTCTGATGGCTTTCTAAGACTGGTCTTGTCCTAAGCAGTTAGAGCTGATTTTCCTTGTTTCCCAGGCACTGCTCAGCTGAACAGGGCACTAAATTTAGTTGGAAACAAACTGAATGAATATTGATAAATAAGTAAATTCTGTGATGATCTTCCTGAAATGTACGAATAATGGGATTGTTTGTGGTCTGACCTAATGGGAAATATACAGGTCACAATAAGAGAGTGAGTGTCTTTCTGCTTAAAATAATTGTGCACTGGTTCTTTAGGGTTTCTCTCCTGCTTTGAGGAAAAGAGATTCTATTGCTTTTGAAACAAATCTATAAAGATGTTCAACCTTAGGTACTGAATTTGTAGTTACTAAAAAGCAAACTGAAAATGAATCCACTTACACACTGATTGGTCTTTTAGAAACAAAAGCACTTAAAAAAAAACCCCAAAACAAACCCAAACCTACAGGGATTTCAAAGTATTTGGGGAAATTTCTTACTAGATGGAAATAAAGCAGATTGATTGTGATTTCTAGTCAACTTCCAGGGGTTTGCCTCTAGTTGTAAGAGCATGCAGTCCATTCAGAGGTGCTTGCTCCTGCCATTCTTGCACTTCCTGAAGCTGAGTTAGAATGCTAATTGTATGAAGCTGTAACTCCAGAATTTCCTCTTTAGCTATAAATAACACCTTTACAAAATAATCTTTCCTGTAATCAAAATGTAGCAATTGGAATGCTGCAAAAAAACTGTTTTCAAGACAACCAACAGTGAACTGAACCATTTTTATTAGCACAAAGCCTTTTTAAATGAGAACTACTTACTGATTCTGTCCCTGCCTGCCTGCTGTTGTACTATTGAGGACAAAATAGATGCTGAGATCAGTAATCCCAAATGTATTTGGCAGTAAATTCACCACTCACTTTTCCTTCTGATGTGACCTTTAATACTCACGTTACACAGGAGAATTGTGCATGAGCTATTAGAGGGTTGCAAATATAAATTCACATAGGTTATTAATTACCATTAGAAGTCAACATACCAAACATTAGCTGAACATGAAATGATCAGGCATAGTGATCATTAAAACACATTCTTGGTGAGTTTTTATAAATACATCCGACATCTAAAACCAAACTACAGTTTAGTTTGAATGCTGGTGGCTGTTGAGATTCAAGTCAGACAATTCTAGTGTCATTTTGCTTTTGTGTAACTTAAGCCCAGTAATTTAAATGACACTCCTTTGAATACTAAGGTGTGTTTTTCAGGAAGCTTGCTGCTCAGCTTTAGGTCCATATCCACAGGAGGGAGTACTTGATGAAATGAACACTTTACATGGTTCTGTTTGGCTTGTTGGTAGGGTCAGTTCTTCAGAGCCATAGTCATCTTGGGCATTTCAGGTGAAAGATACCTTGTAGTCTTGCTGTAAAATTGATCACAGCCACTCGAAGGCAAATTCTGCTTTAAGGAGATGCACTCATGTGCCTCATCTTTTAGGAACACTGTAGCATTTTCATTCATTTCTACCTCCCTTTGGCCTTATATTTTTTGCCTTTGTTATATTAATTCATCAGAACGAGAGCATTCTTGTTAAGATCTGGATAATGCCCCTGCTTTATTATTCCTAAGAGTGACACATTAGGATCAGCAAGAACGTACATGAATAGTCTTTCCAAGTGCATTATCCGAATTCAAGGTTAGAATAATGTTTGTTATTTTGATTCTCATATGCCTATTTTCTCCTACTGCTAGCTGAATAAAAATAAAACTGTGGACAAAGGAAGTGAGATACATTATCTCTCCTGTGAAGGAGCAATACTTCTGTGTTATCGCAGCCTGCTTTGGATAGCTCCTATTTCATAGTATACTGGCAGGAAACACCTGGAAAATCAGTTCTGAAAGTGAGACATAACCTGTTTAAAGGAACAATTTTCTGTTTCCAAATTGAATGGCCTGTGGGTCTTTTTACATCAAAACTCCAAAATATTTTCCTAAAAGCTGTGCGTGTTACTCTGCTGAGAAAAAGAATCTCTCCAGTTTTAGTGTTCAGAACTCGTAAGAATGTGTATCAGAATGTTTTACTGACATATTTTTAAATGTTACCAAATTAATACAACATGAATCTTTGATCTAGACTAACTAAATTTAGTGCTTAAGTGTCCTATGAGATAAAGCCTGAAAAAAGAGAAGGAAACTTCACTGTAGCCTTGGTTGTCCAAATGAATTTACACTGTACGTGTCTCTTTTAAAGTTCTTGGATTGTCATTGTTTCAGGTATAAAAGAACTAATGACTTTTGTGCTTAGAATACTTGTAATATTTCTGTTTGAGATGCAAATTTGTTTCCTTTTAAAATTTATTTTCAAATATGAAATATTTTTAAAATCGCCAGGTAGGAAGAGTACTGCAGGGTTAGTTCACTTCCTTATAAAGCTTCATCGTTTTGATAAGGCTTTATCAAGCCTCTGAACAGCCTTTTGAATTAATTTGTTTCTCTTTAAGCAGAAGAATATAGCCATGACAGTCATAGTTAATACATGCAGTTTATTTATAAAGAAGAACATTTATGGTGATCCACACTTACAGAATCTGTTCATTCCAGTGTGTTCTTGGCAAATGGGAATAACCACATGTATCTTTGATAACGGTTTTTTAAGAGCAAAGCAGATTTGCTCCATCCCTTAGCACAAATCTTAGCTTCAGGATTGAAAAAGTATTTTCTACGTGGAATATGAACATATAAAAGTAGCAAGAATGGCATAATTGTACTAGAAGCTAGCGACTGTGGAATTGAATAACTGCATGTAACGATTTCCCATTCCACTGCAGATCTTGTTACAGCGGGCTGAACTGATAAACAGGGGAATACCATTTCCTTAAAAATACGTATTCTTAAAGGATATGGAACAAACTGCTATGTACGTATTATAGCAGTTAGAATTACAGAATGCACGTATGGAATATGTATGCGCAGAGGAGCGAGATACAGAAACACAGAGCATCTAAAAATGAGCGATGTCTGTGGGTTGTTTGGGAAATACATTTGCAAAGCTCTGAGAGACTGTTGTGTAGTGCTAAGCTCTCCATCTCGAGAGAGTAGAGTAAAAAATTGGCCTCTTCTGACAACTGTTTTTTAGCTGTAGTTCACCCCAGGTCCCACTGTGAGCTGGTCGCTGCCAGTCCTGCAGAACAGAGCCCTGCTGGCACAGGACAGAAGCGAAGGCTTGTGTGGCAGCACGTCTTTGTGTAGCCACTATCTGTAAAGTCACAGAGAGGAGTTTGTAGGTAAACATAATGTGTTCTAGTGTATCAAACAATATGGCTTGAAAAAAAACTGGATGAACTTTTAAGTCAAAGAAAAATAGCGTGCTTGAGAGTTTATACCTCTTTTTCAGCTCCCAGTTAATCTAATAAATGACATTGCCTCCCGCTACAAAGACCATCTTTCTCTCTGTTGGCAATAAATGACCAAGCTGCCTGGTAAAACAGGGGAGAAGAGACTTGGAGGGAAAGAAAAAATGGATTGTGCTATGAGGCTCAGTTTTCCTACAGACTTTGGTGGCTGCACAGAGCCTCTGTTTTCAGCTATTGCAGGAGAGTGCCTGTGAGCAGTGCAGTTCAGTGGTGTCACTGCAAGGAGGGGACTAGTGCAGTGAGGAAGATAGGAAAAGAGGACAGATTAATTGTACTGCTTGGCAAACCTCCCGCGGATGCATTCAGCATGACTATGACTTCCTACAACAGCATTTGGTCACGTTAGATGCTCTGGTATCCTCTGCTGTATTAGTCTGCCACTCCTTCGTGAGCACTCCTCTTAATATGTACATTTTCATCACTCTTGCTTTGAGCTGTAACTAGTGTTTCTCTTTTTTTTTTTCTCCTTAGCCATCTGATGAAGATACTATCAGCTTTAACGTTCCAATGTCGGACATTGTGGAAGAAGATCAGGTTCTAAAGGAAGATTCAGGACACCACGCTAACTCAAGAAAAGGTTGGATTGTAAAAAAAGTGGAAGTTAAATACAGGGAAATTCTGTTGATAATTTCATGCTAAGACTGTAAATTCACTTTGTAGAAATCACAGTCCAGTGCGCATCAGTCTTTCAAGAGTCTACAAACAGCATCTTTAAATGAGATCTATTTTATTTACTGTCATATTTCACTGGAATTTTCAGTGGTTAATTTTGCACTAGATAAATGTCATATTAAATTGATTTTTCTTGATGATATTTGAGTTGAACAACAGGTATTTTCACTATCCTGGTTAAAATAAATGCCTGCCTGCCTACCCAGATGGCTTTGAACATACGTGTGCAGTCATGTAAAAAGGAAAAATAAGTGTGTTACTTAGAACATTTTTAAATGTACTGAATTGGGGTCCTTAGAGTAATTTTCTGTAGGAATTAACTTTGTCTCAAGAGTTCTGGTTCTGACTGGGAGAAGAAAAGTGAGAGTCTGTTTAAACCATGTTTTACATAGCAGGATGAAGTCTTGAGTTGCATATGGAAGCCACATAAATAGATCAGCCTTTCCCCAGTGTTACATACTGAATTAAATGAACTTCATTTGAGATACTCATAGGAATTTAGTGGGATGTGAAGTGAGATAGTAAGACCATTACATCCTACAGTGTTTTTTAGCAAACTAGAGAGGGTAAGTTACAGGATCAGACCACTTCAAACAGAGGAGAAAATTATTGCTGCCTCATATCCCTGGTTGCAGTATATGTAACAAGAGGTTGGCATAGGCTCTAAATCATTTTGAGTTCTGCTAAGAATTTGAGGTTTTGTTACAGCACAGTAACTCTGAAGTTGTATTAAAGTGCAAGTCACTGGGTGAGACATCTGAATGTCTCCAAATACTCTGCAACTGTCCAGCCGTATCCTCGTACCAGTACTGGCAAGACATCCTTCCTGTAGTTCAAAATTGACTCCATTAGTTCTTGTTGCGGTGCCTTCTGATCTACAACTGTTTGAGCCCAGGAAGTTGATTTATTACAACTTCGAAATGAATTGGCATCACTCATTAAAATGCAAAGGCCCTAACTCGTTTGAAGTTTTTACCAGGCTTCGAATCTGAGCTCTGCAATTTAATACACTTAAATTATGTTGAGTAACAAATACTGAGCTGAACCAGAAATCATTCTTCTATGTTTTTTTTTTATTGTTATTAGTGGAATTTCATCAAGGATCTTCTCAGCTGATTGTCAATGATAAGTCAAGAGAAACAGGAAACCAGTTTGATGAATCGGATACTCTGACTACTGAATTTATGAGTTACATTAAGGCAAGTTTGTGACAATTTTAAGTGAACTTTGTGAATATCTTCACTACTTCTGTAAGTATAGTGGAAACAGAAATGACAAACTGCAGATATTTGGATGAATAGGAGGCCACTATTGATACTCATTGTCATAAAAGGTAGAGAATACAAAGATAAGCAGGTAGGTTTAAAGTGATTATAATTAATGTAGGAGTCCAGTTTACCCCTAACTTTCCAGTATATGTCAGAGCTGTCCTTTTAGCTATGCTTAAGGCTTTAAGAACAAATGGCAGGTATGTTCTATACTATTTGCTTTTTTTGAATCTCATCATTCATTCATTCATTACATTATGCAAACACAGGAAGACTTTCAGTGTTAGCTGCGGTGGCTGAAGTTATAAAAGAATGTTACAGTATTAAAATCCATTTTCTTAAATGTTTTTAAAATTATAGTAGAAATTGAGAGATCTATGAAGACAAATTGTATTAAATCTAAAATAAGATCTAATATTGTAGGAACCTACCTCTTACAAGATTTGGCAACTTCCTTTCTTGATGGATTTAGGGAGCACTCACTGACTCTGTTACGAGATGCCAGAGGGGATACAATTATCTGTATATTTGTGTATATAACAATACATATGTATGTGTGTATATAATGTATGTAAGGAGAAAAAGGTTATCCAAAATAGGAAACTCTGAGCTTATATGCATCAGTCCTTTTGTCTGGGTTCCACTCTAGTTTCCTTAAGATGCTTATTACTCAACACTGGTGCTTTGGATTACTGGTTACACATGTCATAAGTAGTTGCTTAATCTGTTCAAAAGTGTTGCCTTTCTGTCATGGTTAATGAGTACTTGCCTAATGGTCATGTGGCATCTTCTTGGCACATGGCTCCGTGTCAGGGAGCTATCAGATGTGCTTTCCTTCTGAAAAGAATTTTTCACAATGAATGACCTTTCAGAAATCATTCTGTTGTGCCTTTTTATCTGTTTTAACTTGTGTTTTCCCCATTTGATTTGTCATTTCCACTTTTTTTTTTTTTTTCCCTAACTTTGGCATTAGGTTTTGTGGAATATGGCTGAGAAAGCTGCAGTAGAATCCATAGAAATGTACTGTGAATCATTAGTGATTACTGTTGTGTGGTAATTCATAATATTCACTGGATTATGCAGCAAGAACAGCCTGATGAATTTAGAAAATAAATATAGTTAGGTAGACTGAGGAGTTCTTGAAAGACTCTAGAGAAATTTTGAGCAAGTGTTGGTTTTTGGGAGGTTTCTTGGGTTTTTTTTGTGGGTTTGGGTTTTTTTTTTTTCTGTGAAATTTTACACACTGGATACTTTTGCTAGATCCTTTGTAGTGCAAAGACACATGAGAAGTAGCAGTATTTTACATCATTCTGTGGTATCTCCTCATGATTTTTAGGCCAGACAGGAAGATGTAGTATTGATATTTTTAGACCAATTTTCCACTTCCATGGAGATTCTATGAGGTGCAAAGAGGCATTGTATCGCTTCCATCTTCCATCCTTTATAGGAAAAAAATGTACTGGGAAGTAATAGAAAGAAGAGAAAAGGAAATAGAAGAGAAAGGATGTAGCCCTTCATCAGCTTCTTGGCAACAGACTTCTGGTTCTGCAAAAGACCTCTTTATTTGAGCAACCTTTGGTTTTTCTAGCAGCAGGACTCTTACAGATTTCCTCCAGCTAGCTACAGAGCCTTTGAGTTGGCAGCCCAGAGGACTGTTTATAAACAAAGCCAAAAAACCCAACAAACTTTTCCCTTTCGTAGTTACTGAAGATGTGTAGTTATCAGAAAACTTTATTCACATAGTAAATAAAGCTATTTGTTTGTGGTTAATAGCTTATTATTTTTGGTTATTTACAAATACAACTGTGAATTCAGTAGTGTTGATTATTAGAAGACTTTATTTATAGTTGCTGGATATTTAGGACACTGCAGGTTACCTTTTATTGGCTTGTTCTTTTGTGACTTTTATACTAAAAAAAGAGAGGGATTTTTTTTTTTTTGTATATAGTTAAAATGCTGTTATTAGTAGTATTTTTTGATAGTTAAATCATTATTAACTTATCGTTCATAATCTTGATTTTCAGTAGTGTACAATTTGAAGCCTATCACAATAGGATAGTCCTGTCCTCTGTGTTGCAGGTACTGGTTCAGTAAAATACAGGTTATTGTATAGAATTTCAGTGGATGAATATTGCCCGAGAAGTTTAACTTCTTTTAATTTTGGTATCTTGATAATATTAAGGCATTTGAGATTAGCAGTTGGTGACTTGAACAGGTAGTACATTTTATTGTACGACTCGCAGCACAAATTTGAAGCTTAGTCTTGGAGTATTTTGAATTTTTTCAAACGTTAGTCCTAATTTGTGTGGTTTTATTTATCTTATCTATATAGTTATGCCCAGAGACTGAGGATCACCTTCTAGAATAAGCGCTGCATTTTATCTTATGATATGTGCCCTTCTTAGGGGAAAAATCACGTACTTCATTCCTATAAAGACAAGAAAAAGAAAGAAGAATGACTTTATTCATGCTGCTGGGGATTGGCACTGGGAAACGGGCCATCCTTAGGGGATGAGAAGCTGGTGCACTCTTCAGTGACACATCTGGCAGAGTTGGATAGCATTTATTGGTACAGGGTGATGCGGCTGATGTGCCAAACACGTAACACAAAAGAGGCTAAGCTTCTCTGGGTTTTTTTTGCTGTTCATTCTCTACTGCTACAAATTCACAGCCATTTAGAGAACTTCTGTCTTCACTGGCAGCTGAACTACTTCAGTGTTCCTGCCTGTCTGAGAGGCAGGAGAAAATAAAATTACAAAGCACCAAAAGAAAGTATTAAAAAGAAGAGCCAAGTTTTCTAATAAGTAGCACTTCATAATTATAGGGAGGACGGTGGGAGCGCTTATTTATACCTACACTGAACCCAAAATAATTGGCTGACTGATATGAATTCTTGAGTGCAGTTTTTATTCTGATTTGGTTTACCTCCCCCCAAATTATTCATGACTGTTAAAATTGTCAAGTAGGAATCCTGTTAATAATTATGGATTAAATACGTAATTGCTACTGTTTGCATATTTGGCATTTCCTTGCTCTCTAAACAAATCAGGCTGTGCTGGGAGAGCAAATAAGAGGAGTGTTAGGGTTGTGCTTAATTGAAGCATTGTTTGCAGACACCAGAAAGGCACAAATGAAATCTGGGACATAAAGTATTCTCAGGGTGCTTGACTTTCTCTTTGCTGTTAAAGGAGGGTAAGTGCTGTTGACCTCAATAAAATCTGAACAGTGAATAGAAGATTTTGTAATCATTATCCTAGAAGGGGGTAGAGTGAGCGGAGCAGAAGTGTTGGATTGCTTCAACTAGCCACCTTAATCTGTTACATTAATTAGGTCAGTTCTGAGTCTGAAAGGAAAATGTATCTGCCTACTTAATTGCAAAGTTCAGTTCTCACTTTGTCTGCTTACAGAGCAGAGCAGCAGAGTGTGATGAATTATTGAGAATAGAAGAGGACACACAATGGCAAACAGACGAAATGTAAGTAATTTTTATGTTATCTATAAATAATTAGCTGTGTCATTTAATTAGTTTGACCAGAACTGGCATTTCCTTATCAGTCAATAATTTTGTAGAGTGACATGACAGAAGTACAGCCTTGCACTTTGTGTGTGCTCGGTGTTTTACACATTATTGCTGAACAGAGCAGATGTTTTATTACAACTAATAATTTATACGGACCAATATTGCTCTAATATTATTTGCCTGTGTAGAATACAACCTCTTTAATTAGGTATTTTGATATTTAGTCTGTTGACAGTATTGTTAAAAAAGGGTTTTATCAAAACTTGTAAGATCCAAATCTAACGTGCATGTAAAAAAACCCCAAAAAACTAATTCATTGGAAAAAATCCTTCAGTCTCTTTTTGTTTCTTTGGTCATAATTTGAACCCTGAAGCAATCATTAATTCATAGACATTAATTCAGGAGCAGAGTAAGTGAACCTCAGTTGCTGAGGTGAGTGCAGAAGAAAAGGGGTTTTATCATGACAGTGTACTGTGAAGTACTCATCCAAACAGTGCAGTCTCATATGATTTAAAAACACAAAGTGAAGAAAGGGAAGGGTAAGTACTTTCTGAAAGAGCTTTATGGGCAGAACTATCAGGAGATTGTGTTTCTAAACACCCACCCCACCCCCCCAAAAAAACCCCATTAAATTTTCCAAAGCAAAAGAAAGCATTCTTGGTCCATCGAAAGAATCATTGTATTTAATACTTCTGCTAACCCAATATTTTTTCAGAAGAAACTCCAGAAATTCACCACATAGTAGTGTGCACAGAGGCTGATTTTCCCCTCTATAGTGTTTTCATGCCAGTTGAAAGATTGACACTCACCAGTTGAAATTCAGACTACCCTTGATAATTTCTGTTGTACATCTTTTTTTTTTTTTTTTGAATACTTTTGTTTTCTGTTGTAGAATAAATTTATCAGAAGAACAAACTATTGATATAGCAATGATAGAACAACTAAGAGAAGCAGTAGATTTATTGCAAGATCCCAACAGGTATGCTTACAGTAGCTGACGTGTTAATATAACGTACTTGAAATTCTTGTGAATGACTTCAGAGTTCTTTTTTAACTGATAACTGCAAGTTCTCTGAGGTTATGAAGTGCTTTGTTAACATAGTGATGTTTTTTAGGAGGCATTTACATTTATAAGAAGGAAAGTTGCATTGTCTCTCTGGGTATCTAGACAAGATTCGCAGTAAATTAAGAAGGATTCCAGGTATAAAAGAAACCTAAATATAGAGGTGGAGAAACCCCTTAACTGTTCATCTTGTGATTTTCTAAAGTTTTTTTGTCACACTTTTTCTAGGGGCTATAAACTCTTCTCTGCTTATTCATGCTTGATGTATTTTGTGGGAACGGAGAAGGTCTTTTGGCTCCTCTTCATCCCAACTCAATGGAGCCCATAAAGGAGGTGCCTGAATTAGAGGTGGCTTTTCTGTAGTCTCCCTCTGAAATCAAGAGGTGAAAGAGGAAGAGGCAGCTAGTGAAAGTTATTTAGATTTCCCCTGACTACAGAAAGCAAGCTTTTATCATTTAGCTGCCTGTTTTAAGTGGCTAAAGTCAAGTGGAATGACTGGATAAACAAAAAAATAAGTATTTAAAAGAAAATAAATGCTCATCCTACTGAAAAAGACTGACAAGAGTAGCATAGGTAGTTCTCTCCAGATGCTTGCTATTGCTTTTCTTTGTGTAATCACCTTCAGAAATTCAGTTCATTACAAAAATAGGTTGGTTTTAGGTTTTTTGTTTATTTCTTTGGTTTTTTCTGTTTGATTTTTTTTCTTGTTTGGTTTGTTGGCTTTTTGTTTTTTATTACTTCTGTGAGGGAGCTGGTTTATATAGCTTCATTTCTCTGAAGACTAGAAACCTCCTTATCACTTCCAGTCTTAAGTATCCTTGTTTTTCCTTCCTCCCTTGGCCAGTTCACCGTAGCCTTTTGTTCTTGCAACTCCACTGTTCATTAAATACCACTTTTTCACCTTGCAAACCTTTGTACCTTTTAGGACAGAAATTCACTCCCATTAATAATTCTAGAGAGACAATTGCCTGGCTTTATTTTTGGATCATATAAAGAATACCTGAATTCTTGAATCAGACACTAAATATTTGATTCACAAGTATTTTTGCTTAATCATAAGTCATACAATTTGGGAAAGCTTTTTAGCTCTCCCGTGGTTTCTGTGAGATAGGAAACCATTGCTTCTGCACCTCATGTAAGGCTTATTACTTTGTGGGAGAAGTGTTGCAATTAAAAGAGGAAAAAATCTGGTTTTGAAAAAAAAAAAAGGCAATATAAAAAAAAATTGAGTAGTTAGCCTTACGATTTTTGTCATTTTGTTTTTGTCAAATATTTCCCCAATGTTTCCTACATATTTCTTTTTTTTCTTATTCGATTAAAAAAAGGCAATCAAATCTAGACAATTAATGCATATTCAGATGTGCTTTCATTAGTAACACTGCAGTAAATTTGAAATGCAGCTTTTGAAAATGGCCAATCATGTCATGCATGTCTATTTTTTTTACTGGTTTTCTACATAGCGGTGTATGGGGTGGGGTTGTGGCTTTACTTTCTTTTTCTAACCTTAAATTCTGAGTACTTTTAATTTACTGAGCACTATCTAGGCTTTTCCATATACATCTTCTGTATTTTACCATGTGGATTTACCCCTGGGTGCCCCATACTTGCCAAACGATGCTGTAGAAGTTCTTTTCTCTGGGCCATAGATTCCTCATCATTTCTTTTCTAATTACAGGACTACAGGGCAGTTTGTTATATACTTGCATTCTATAAAGCAGTGTGAGAATTGGTTTTCATACTGATTAATTTTTGTGTCTTTATCCAGATCCCAAAAGGAATTTTAATTGCTTCCATTACTCCTTAGTTTATGATACACAAAAATCTTTCATGTGCTTTTAACTTAAACCTAGAACATGTCAAAAATTATAACTTTCCTTAAAGAGATTTCCTTTGTGCATCAGTATAACTCAAATGACCTAGTCAGGGTAACCTACTTGAAATAACTAATTCTAGCTGGAATTATCCTTATCTCGCACTGAAGGCCATTTAGGGGTAAGAAAGAGTAACCACTGTGGGGACTGAAACAGTAGGTGATGCTGACACAGCTAACATACACGGACTAGAGTTCAGTGTAGAGCAATGGAGCTATTTTTGGCTAACAGATAGGACTATTAAACTTGGAAAATGCTTGTCAAGTTACTGTTGCCCTAGTGTTCTGCAGAGTTTCAAACCTGCGTACCCTAAGTGCACATAAGCAGCATTTCAGTTCAGATTCAACCTGTTTCAGTATTTTCACATGAATGCTTCATATTCCTATATTCATTCCCCTCCCTATACCCACAGCGTTCTTTCAGATCATCTGTTGTGAGTTTAAGGTTTGCACTGCTTTATTTTCATCCACTGAAATGTTAATGAAATTGCAATATCTAACCCTGTTTGAACACAGAGTGCTAGAGGTTGGATGTAGAAATCTACAGCCTTCTAGACAATGTCACTGTGGTTGGTACTAAAAGGTCCTTTCGTTTTGATACCAGCCATTGCTAAGGGTGACATTTTGCAGATGAAAGCATTAACCTGGCTTTGACTGAACAGGTGACAGGGAAGCATCAGGAAGCATGTGAAAAAGTTAATGAGAGAACACCAAGCAGGCTAAACCCATGACTATAAAAGTATTTCATATATCCATTTGTTTGACATTAAATACTGAAAAGAATGGTTACCAAAACTATACCCCAGTGCAATGTTTTTATTTCAAACCTTGCAGATTAAGCATGGATATTTCAGAGAGCAGTGGTGTGAATCTGTATCCCATGGAACCAGCAACAGCTTTAGAATTTCAGGAGGCTACAGTAAAGTGTGTTTATCTACCTTTTTTTTTTTTTCTTTATTTAAGAAACAAATTTGCTTTTGTTAGACTCATCGTATTCAGGTTTCTATGAATTACATATTTGCATTTGTTTATCTTTATACATAGCAGTCAAATGCAGATGGAGATGTCTTCCCTTGGTCAGGTATGTTACTGAGGGTATTATTACAAAATATTGGGGTGGGGTGAGACAGGAAATGTGCCAGCAATTTCATCAGTTATTAATCTACCAAGTAGGGAAGGGAAAAATATAGTAGGCTGGAGGACAAAGCTAATTCTTCTTTAACAGATTTATGAAATTTGGTTTTATTTTCTTATGTGTGTATAATTTCTCTGGGTTTCTCACTTTTTCATCTTAGTTTCCCCACCTGACGCCTCTGTGCGATTTCCATATATTCCAGTTCATAGTTTTACTCTGCATACTTGTCTACCACCCCCCTCCCCTATCTCCCTGTCTGGTGCAGAAAAACAGTACATTCATTAACTCCAAAATATTCTGTAAACTAAAAATTAGTGTTTTCCCAGAGCACTGTTGCTCTAGTTACAGAGAGTATATAAATTATGATTTGGAGTTACACTGTGATATATGCTGCTTATTATTTGATCTGTATCCTGACTGGTGAACTGGTATTCTTTGTCAAATACTGTGATCTATACTAATACTGATTTATGTTAACTACCTGTTAACACTGGAATTGCAAGTATATATTATCTGCTTACTTTTTTGTTTGCTTTTCTTCACAATATTTGTAAGAAATACTTCTGAGGTAATGTTATGCAAAAAAAGGATGAGTTCTGTTTCCAGTCATACGCACTCTAAAGAGTTATTTGTCTTACAGAGGGAAAATGCTGAAGAGGAACTAGAATTTCAGAGGAGGAGGGATTTGATTATGGAGAAAGCAAAGCCTGAAGTGAGAACTTGTGAACAGGGTGAAAAATGGTCATTGAACCAGGTATGGAGGTGTCTAGATGCAATTAATGTGGAAACATTTGGAATGGATCAGTGCATTCCATCAATTCGTGTGTCCCATTGGGTTTGTTGCTTTTTTTTTGCCTTAGCATGAAGCTCAAGGTTTGGCTGTAAATAGGAAGCTGATTAAGACCTATCTCTCAGGAAGAAAAAAAAATACTGGAGGAAAAGATTTTTATGAAAAGCTGTAATAGTTGCAGTGGTTGCATTCCCCTGGAAAAAATAAGTCACCTCAAAGTTAGATCTCCAATAAAATGATTCCTCTTTCCCCTTACCCCAGATACCCTTCTAGTTATATAAGCTGCTAAATTTTTGTTAACAGCAGAATTTTTGAGGTGTTTAATATTACAAACAAACTGTACATAGGTTGAGGTGACAGTTTGAAGGTTTCAAAAGTATTTTAAGTTTTTTGTACGTCACAATCATCCAGAAATAAAGAACTGTGAAAAAAATCTAATTTAATTATTTGGTGCAGAACTTATTTGTATAGGGATTTTTGTGATAGATCTTGCAATCAAGATTCTGAGAACAAAATTGTATAATGTTCTGACTGTGTTGATAGTACAGTAATATGGTCTCTATTATCCAGACATAGATTAAATCGGGTTTATCTTCATGCTTTTCAAATGTTCTTATGTGCAGTCATCATTACCATCAAATGATACCTTGTGACTTTGTTAGTCTTAATTTTGTCTCTGTTTTTTCTTTAAAATACCAAATTTAAAAAAAAAAAAGTGATTTCATTTCCTTTGTTATATTGTTGTACATTAACACGCTTTATTTGGAACAGCTTTGGAGCTGAGATTAACAGATAAGGTTAATTCGGTGTCAAAATGTGAGTGGTCTCTGTATTTTGATAAAGTGTTTAACAAAGACACTGCTAATTCATTTTGATAGAACCTCTTAAAAATCTTCCTAAACACGTAGAAGGCCTGATCTGGTCTGTGTCATGCAGATGAAACCAGTAGGCATGTTCCACAAAATGGAAACACAACTTGCGAGAGCCAGTTTTTATTTGTGCTACATTCTGTGTAGTACAGGAAGCACTTGTGTTACTACTCGTGTCAGTAAATTAATTTGATTGGGCGTAAATTGTAAATTCTGACCAGTGACCTGCATGCTGTGAGGGAGATTAGACCTGCAACGTAGACAGAACTACCAGATCTGGCACAAGATCGCAGTCCCTGAGCACAGGAGTGCTCAAGTGTGCGACTCACAAGGTGTAGAACTGGCTGGGATCAGATGAGTAAGATTTCTTTCTATTCCTCCTAGATAATATGGCCATTGAGGAAATATTGTGAAAGAAGTCAAAAGCTAAGGAATTTTTTTTTTTTTAGGCTTGAAAAGTAGCCAAGAAAGGTCATGAGGCAAAATGGGTGTGGAAGCTTCCTTCCCATGTTGCTAACTTTTGGGAAGCTCTGTGACTGTTGGCACCAAGTGTTCCAAGTGGGTTTTTGTTGTTGTTGTTGTTAGGGTTTTTTTTATTATTATTATTTATTTTAAATTTATTTCTTATTTTTGGTTGTTGTTGTTTTTTTCCCCCATTTTGTATCTATTACAAAAAATGTGCCCTAAGGAAATGATTATGAATTGAATTATACATTCTTTTTAGTTAGGCCAGCTGTGTTTCTGCTGACTGAATTATTACTGATGCAGAATTAATGATGGTATTTCATATTTATTAACACAATTTACATGTTTCCAATTCTAACTGTAGCAGCAGTGGTAACTAAAGGTATGTTATATTGCAGTTATAAAATGAATTGCTTACAGAATATCTCGCTTCTCTAATCCATATTAAAACTGTATATATGCATGGTAAACTCTTGGTGCTAATTTAATTCCAAAATTTGTGAAATAAAATTAGAGGAAGCTTTTGAACCAGGAAATATTAAAATCCTATAAATGCAGTTAGCATTTAGGCTTGAAAATAAAAAGATGAATGACAGATACGTCTGAGTAATTTCCTCAAGGTTTCTTTAAATGTTGAACTAGCAATAAAAGTATTTAGTATTCATGAAAATGAATTATTTCAGTGAAAAAACGAAATCAGTATTATTAGTATCTGAGTATTATGATTAAAATACTCTGCTGTGGTGTATCACTAATATAGTTCCTGAAATGGTCTTTTTGTTTGTTTGTTTTTTCCCCAAACACACAGAATGATCTAATTGTTTGGAATACAAGTGGGCAAACATCTCACAATGAGGTAAAAGGCTGATGCTGTTTGTTTGTCTCTTACATGTTTTGTATGAATGGTTCAGATACAAAATGAAACATGTAACTGAATATCATGGAAAATTTAACTGAGCTCGTCGGTAATGGCTCTGTGGTTTATTTGGCCATCGGTTTATTCTGTCGTCTTAAGGATTTGTCAGGGTATAAAAATAATACTTTCTGTGAAGCTTGTTCCTGAATTATTAACAAAGTTGCACGTTTTATATGAACCTGCGTATTACGCTTGTTCTGCCACATCTTTTTTTTTTGACTCCTCCCTGTTCCACAAGAGCTTCTGTTGATTTCAGTGCAAATTTTTTTTGCACAGTTGTGTCGCATCCTTGATTAGTTTTCAGAGAAGAGAGGGATTTTACTGATCCTATGGTTTTCACAGTGCAAATCTCAGCAGAAGGTCAAATGGGGAAACTGTGTGGAGCAACTTATGGGGAATTTTTCTCTTCATATTTTCTGGGAAAACATGGCTTCTCCCTCTGCTTTGCCCTGTCTGGGGGCACCTTGTAAATTCCTGAGCACCCAGGCACCTTCCACCAGTCTTGGTGATGTTCTTGGAGGAATATCTTGCAGTCTTTGGTCAGGAACTCATCTTTGCCAGCAAAGGAATAGGACATGGGAAAAAAGGGAGACTGTCATAGGTTTGAGGCTATGTTGTGGTCAGATTATGGTGAAATAATTGTAGCGTGCAATATTGTTAACTTTTGCATTTTATATTGTCAGTTGTGCTGAGCTATTCTAGATGTTGCTCTTAATTAAATTTATGTTCTTGAATTACACAGACCAAGGATAAAAGTCCAACAATGTCTCCTCCTACAAACACCACAATCCCTTTCGGCCTGAAGCCACGATCAGGTAATGTGGGACAGAAAAAGAGCCCATTTGTGTATACAGTTTATTGGTGTCTTGTTTTGTTTTTCCTATCTGTATTATTAATAGATAACTGTATTTTTTACCCTTTCTTAAGAAGGCAGTGATGAAACATTTTCTGTACAAGTTAGAAGATTGGAACATTTTAAGGCTGTAGGTTTCAATCAAGATTGAATTTGTAACAAGTATGTATTTGGCACATTATATATGGATCGATTCTCATCCCTTCCTAGTTATAAATTATATGTATGTTTTACCAATGTGTGTATGTGTATAAATACATGCGTTTTATACATGTATGCATATATATCATCTGTGCTTACATACTAATTAAAGTACGATTTTTGCTTAATTGGTATGTAGTGATACAGTTTAGATTTTATTGAATTCCATACGTTGAATGATTAGGCTTGTTTGGAAAACACATATGCATTGCTCTGAACATTGCTCATTGCAATGAGTCTTTCAGTAGTTATGCTGGTGTAAGGATCAGGCATTATAGAAAGATTAGATGGTTACTTCAGCCAGCGGATGAGTTTAATGAGTTTGCAATGCACTAAATCTGCACAACCATCAGTCTTTAAATGAGCACCAGTTTCTTTATTAAACAAACCAACCAACAAACCCTCACAAAAAAAAAATTAATTCCCAACAGAAAATAAAAAAAAGAAACCAGAAGAAAAACAACAAAAGCCTCCTATTGATGTATTTGAGGGCTTTGATAACAGCCTCTTTTAAAAACAGGATTAGCTACAGGATTAAACTCGCTTTATATCTGCTCCCTGCTGAGGTACTCAAGATTATTAAGTTATCTTACAGCACCTCTAGAGAATTAATTGTAGGTTTTTCAGTATGTTTCAGCATCCTAAGACTAACTCTGGTTTCTTGCATTCACCACAAATGCTTTTAATCAAATGCTGGTAAACCACTACAAGCTTGTAGTTTCCATAACAAAATATCTTGGCAATAATAGCAGCAGTTTCACATTTGAATGTTTAAGAAATTGTACCCATAGATTTGATTTCTTTAAAAAAAAAAAAAAAAATCGTTTTAAAAGGAAAAGAAAATGGTATTGAACCAACCTTGGTTCATGAAGGGGATAATTTCAGTCTCTCGTGTAGTTACCATATCCAGTTTGACAGATCTCCTCAGTTGCATTCCCTGGTTTGCTGGACTGTTAAACTCTGGCTCTGTTCTTGTGTGTTCCTGATGCTTTACAGATGTTGTTATTTCCCTATATATTTAAAGTATGAGTTTAATGGTGAGCAAATGGGTCCTCTCAGGATTTGTAAGAAAAGAATACGTTAAGTAGCATTGCACATTCCAGTGGTAACGTTGCGGTAACACTGTTAGGAGAAGGATGCAAAGGCAAATGGGCCCTTGCCACCATGCTCCTTTCATGGGATGTAGCCTGTGTCCTGCTGAGTCGCCAGGGAAATCTGCTGGTAGGGACTGGGTGCAACATTGTGGGAGAGAATGCAATACTGTGACTACTTGTTCAAGTGTTAGTTTAACGGACGCTTCCGAATCTTAGTATATCCACGCGCCAAGATGGCCTGTACTTAATGACTGTAATAGGGTAGGGCAAAATAGCCTAATGAATCCTTTCTGTAGAGGATTCTGAGGAAGACTGGACTGGCAGTGGTTGCAACAGATCCTCCAAGTCGCATGATGGAAGACCAGATGTGCACAACTCCTCCAGTTCTCCCCCTGACTGTAGTGCAGCTGTGTATAGCCTCATGGAATACCAAAGTCACTTGGATACAACCTGTAGATTTTCTGCACTTATTCAAATCCATATATTTGAATCCAATACTGTGTTATGTTCTCAAGTTCTCTGCAACGCAGATGTGACTAAAAAACACATAGTATTGTCTTTGGTCACAGCTATTGGTTGCAGAAAACTCTGTATTTTCCTTTCCATATCATACACAACACGGTCACCAAGCTAAAGCCATTACTGCACAATCTCTCACCTCATCACATCCAGTTTGAATCATGCTACCTTACATTTATACCACGGTAAGACAGGGGAATTGGGCAATAGTAAAACTTTAGGTCTAACTTGAGATAAAAAGACAGTATATTAGCTCTGCAGTAAAACGTAACAAAAGGAGTAGTGAAAGTGCATATTGTTTCCTCTCATGCTCCCACCCTAGAATTGATCTCAAATAGTATTATAATTTGTTTTGCTACCACATAAGGATAGTTTACAGATAGAAGCAGTACACGACTGAAAAACATCCTGCGTGTTTTTCCCACTACAGCTGGTGAGCTCGCCGTGTCTCTGGTTTCTTCACTGTATTTCCTTTAAAACTTTGTGCAATTTTTGTGGAAGTTTGAACCATCCTATCACTGTCTGAAGTTGTACTTGCTATTTTTATACTGCTTTATTGCCCCAGAGGTGAGGTGGTCTAGGGGCCCGGCAATTCTGCGATCCAGGAAAGCTTTTCAGCTTTTTGCAGAAGTTCATCATGACTTTAGGAGAAACCTTAAAACTCATTGGAAATGAGTATCAGCTATTTAACTTTATTAAAGCTTACATTTGAATTACTTGCTTCTGCAAATCCTTGAAATCTGCATGCAAGTTTAAAAGAACATAAAAGTGTGCTAACTAAAATGTGCACATTGTGTTCTGTAGCAAAACCAGTGGCCAATCTTTAGCTGAGTTATATGGAACCTCTCAGAAGTCAGAGTTTATTTGCACTGTGTTCCTTTGCATCTATTTTAAATGAATGTTGCTTTCTATGTGACTTTTTTATTGATTCCCCCCCGTTCATAATTTCATAATGTCCATTGGAAAGGTGAAAATAAATAGTTTTAGACTTCTGATGAGGATTCCAGTTTTTTGCAGTATGTACAGAAATGCATAAAACAGAAGATAAACCACAGTGGCTTAAACATCTGTGTTAGTACATACTGAGATGTGATCAGGCCCGAAGGTCCTCTTATTCTTCCTTGTTAAAGCTAGGGCAAAACATTGGGAAAATTTCTATCTGATGGCTGGCATGGTACTCAGTGAAAAGGTTTTGAAAAGTAAGGGTTGTGTTTTGACTTCCTGACTGAATCTTTTCAAGGGTCAGATGTTTAGATATAAGGTAAAAAGGGAGGACTTTTAAATTTTTCAGAATATTTCCTCTTGTGTTTTAAATACTTCCTTAGAGTATGGGCTTCTGAAACTCACACTCATTTTGAAAACCTTAAAAAATTACTATTGAAATTAAACAATAATTAGAAGTTTTCTTAGAACCTTAATTTTGCTTTTGGGCAGTGCATTTGCTCTCTGAAAAATAATCCCTCGAAGTAGTTAATAAATTTAAACCCTTTGCACTGGATTCAGGAATTGATTAAAATGTTCAGAGTGGTGCTAATTTTCGAAACTAAATCTTGCAAAATTCTTGCCACGGTATCTTTAATATGCCAGACCTTGAAGCCTGAACATCTACTGATAGCATCTTGCAGTACTCAAGAATCTGTGCCATTGTGAGGTCACCGTGTTTCATGCTTTCTGCAGGAGAAGGTGACAACACCACAGACAAACAAAAAATAGATTGTACCTTTGGAGGCAAAAAGAAGCACTGACAAAACTCAAAATCCCAAAGTAGTTTGTAAAGTGAAAAATTACTCCCTTGCAGCTGTTTACTGAGCATAATCTTACATGTGATTCCAGTCTCGCAGAGGATTGGAAGCATGCTTCACTCACTGTCTTTCAGCTTTGGTGTGGAATACATAATGATCATTAGATCTTGACAGCATTTTTCCCCTCTTTAGAGTAGTAGTTACTCTTGTTATAATCTCTGGATATTTACACCTTCCATTTGTTTTCTTCCCTAACTTCCTTATCCTAATTGCCAGCATAATTAAAGACTGTTTATCATTTGCCATAAATCTTTATTCTGTTACCCAACGTTAATCTCTGCTCAGAGTTTAAGTTGTGCTGAATCTCAAATGTAGCTGACCTGGTGACCCAACAGCCAGCAGTAGACATAGTTTATGACCTTCAGTGTAGTGTAACGACCATCAATGTTGCTTGTGTGTGGGATTCAGTAGATAAAGCTTGGAAATACATGTAAGAAACCAAGAAATGAGTGACTTCATAATTTTTGTAGCAGAAGTGGTTAAGAACATTGTGATCAGATAGAGGAAAAACTCATTAAGGAGTGACATCATTGTGAAGGGTGGAGAAGGAGGGATTTCACTTTTCTGTTGGGCTAGGAAACCCGTGGAAAGCTTTGAAAGCACGGATCATGTGCTGAAGATAAGCAGGGAGGAGGTGTTTTAAGGATGTCAGAGTCTAGTTCTGAAGCACTGTAGAATGGAGATTGTAGGAAAGCTTAAGTGGAAATCCTTACCACAGAGAAGACAGGAGTCAGGAGTGTAGAGTAGATGTGGTGGGGCCACACCCCATAAAACCATCTGCTGGAGAATTTGAGGTACAAATAAAAGGTGTTGGCTTGACTAGTTGAAGGAGAGAAGGCAGAATGACTGGAGAATAGGTCATGAACAGTGACAGCCTTTTATACTCATCTGCTGAAGAGTCTTCACAGAATAGAATAAAACAGAATAGACTCCGACGCAGCTTCTGTGGAAACGTGCATTTTTGCACACTTTAGGGAGCCCAGTTGGATCATTACTGAATCTGTGTTTGTTACAAGACTGTCTACAGTACGGGTTTGCAAAGGCTTGTGGTGCAAACTCAGGATCACCATTTGGAGGTATGTTATGTCTGTTTCTGTCCCTGGATAGTCCGTAAACATCGCGGACAACCAGAGTTTTCCTGGGATGGTGGGCCCACGGTAGAGTTGGACTTACTGCTGGGGAAGTCCCCAGAAAATAAAAGTAGTGCTGCATGTACTATTAAGTTAATTAAATTTCATATGAATGTGTAAATTGTCTTTGTGGGAGGGAGTGTTCTTATTACATAGTTAGAAAAAATACCAAAATTCTTATTCTCCAAACTTTTCATTGCTGAAGCTTCACAGCTGATACGTTTGATTTTACCTTCTGATTCACAGAGTGAAAGTTTTTTGCTAGGCTAGAATTTAAAATCTATGGGTACTTTTTCTTAAAGCGTTGTTGTAAACAAGTTGTGTGAAATGCTATGGGTACAATGATCTTGTTAAACTTAACAGCCTTAGCTGCGCATATGATGTATGATTTGCAAGTACTAACATATAACTTTTAATTCTTTTTATTCTGCACCATCTTTCATTCTTTTCTCAAAAATTACGCATTTTGTATTAATCACCTTTGGATTACATCTTTGTCATTGCCATACAATCCTAATGCCATATATGAAATGCTGCTGCCCCTTTTTACCTCCCCCCACCCAAACCTCCGGTCCTTATACCACCATGATTGGACTGGCTATCACTCCCCTTCAGCAGACCCATCCCTCAGTCTTCCTCCTATCTCCTTCAACACACTTACACAGGCACAAACATGGGACAACTTTAGCTACAGTATCCCATCTGAAGGAGACAGTGACAATGGTAGGTGTTCCATACATAATTTCCTTAATTTTGTATTTTCAGAAACCTGACTAGATGGGAAATGCCCCATGTGGCTAAGGATGAAAGACAGTACTCTTGAGAAGATGTTTATAAGACTAAAAACGTCAGCGCATGCGCGTTAATTTACTGTAGAATACGTCTTATCAAAAGTAAATGAGTGAAGACTGTCAGCGTTTTCAAGTCTGGCAAAATGACTTTTCCCATGATAGCCACTCCAAGAACTATTTCCAATATAGGGCTATTTATTCGCTTTACTTTCAAGGGTTTCTAAAAGTCGTACTCCAACAGTGATTAGTTTTGCTACTGCCTTTGCCTATTCTTGTATTTATTTTTTCGATAGGTACTGTTAATGAAAACACCCTGTTCCCATCTGCAGCTATTGATGCAGGTGCAGAGCTAACTGACTGAGATGAGGAATCTGAGAAGAAACAAAGCTGAAACAATCAGCTAAGCAAAAAATAGTGATTTTTGCCCAACAGAAACTGTTAGTAAGCTGTCAAAATTATCTGTGCATAGTGAAGGTTGGGTACATCAGCGGACTTCATTGCTGTTGGGTTTTTGGGTTGTTGGTTTTTTTGTGGGTGGGCTTTTTTGTTTGCTTTGTTTTGTGGTTCTTTGGCACTAATATGCAAAGTTGGCCACGTTTGGGCTCTCAGGGACTTATATTGCATTAATAATTAAATGTCAGATGGAAGAAACAGAGCCTAGACAAAGTAAACTGTCTATATATAGTTGATTGGCAGATGTATTTTTTTTAAAGTAGCATTGTTGTTCTTGCAGTTGCCCTGAGTGTTTAGGTATCAGAAGGCAGTGAAACTCTCAAAAGCAAGACCAGAAACCTTGAATGACATGCCAACATTTAGTTTACAACGCTTGCGTTCTTAGTTCAGTTCATTATTGCCAATACTCACGATTGCCACGGTGTTCTTCACTATAAAACCGTGAAAGAGTATGGAATATAAGAACAGTGATAATGATAAGCTGAAAATCCGAATGTAGTTCATGATGTTACGAAGATAACTTGATGTTTTGCTGATGAATATTCTAACAGAAAGCTAGAGGTTCTTTGAGCGGGGTGGAATTTGATCTGTGTTAATCTAGTTTTGTTACTGGTTTACTCTCCTGAATGAAAGGAGCAGTACAGACTTGCATGTGCTTGTGCATTTGGAACAGATAGATAGCTCGTGTCATACAAATCTTAAGCCAAAGGGAAAAAATAGTGTTTATTACCTTGGGCAGTTACAACAGAAACTGCTTTTACAACTATATATTTATATGTATTTTATTTATTTATTTTTAAATCAGGACTGGTACCTTTCTGTTTAGAGTTTTTTAACTCTATGAATTAGATAAGTTCATTATCTAAGGTGTATCTTCCTCTGGTAGGGAGTGAAATGGACCATTCTCTGCCGCTGAGGTTAGTTGGCACAGCATGATTCCAATCTATACCTAAGCACTCTTCAAAACAGTATGGCTGCATTTAAGCTGCCTCTGGGGAATGTCTTTTGTCTGAGCTATTCCTCAAGCTGTACCTTGACATGGTGTGGAAGAGAGGTGGGTTTGCACCAACCAAGACCAGCAGCAACATTAAGAGTATTGAGGATCCATGCACTAGCCCTGGGTAGCTTGCTAGTATAGGTGTAGCCTTGGAGGTAGAAATACTCTGCATCTATCGTAGCATCTTAGCACTTCATATCATCTTTAATGTAACTATCTGGGAACAGCTCTGTAAAAGTGGGTGCTCAGCTCAGAATTCCTGGGAGGTTGTAAGCCTTGGAACAGATGGGTCTCCCAAGACTAATATCCCTACTGTTGTGGAGGCCTTGGTTTAGCAAATGATTCTGTGTAGTAACTTCACTGCTATTAAATTTGGACTGAATAAATCACAGAGAAATCTAACTATAAACTTTTAGCCTGACTTCATCTCTGCCTGTCATTAGTCCAATCTTTTTTTATTACCTATTAGAGCTAGATTAAATAATTTTGTTGTTTACCTGAAGGATAATATTGTCAAACTAAGTACTCAGACCACTTAATTCCTTGATGTGCAGTCAACAGTGCGCCTGTGTGTATTGGAACTCCCTACAAAAATATTCATGAGGAAGTTTGGCCTTGACTGTGGTATGACAAATACATATCAGGTTAAGCATTACCCATTTAAATTGTTTAGACTTGTAAAAAATACTCATAACAAAAAATATTTGAGCTACTTCTACACAAAAAAATAATAATAAGCAGAAACTCACTCTTGAAATGAGTGAAAAATAGACCTTCAGGTGTGTGTGAGGTGTGGGCTCCCCTTGCTGGAAAATGTGTGTAATGCAGAGCAGTCAGCAACAGTCAGGACTGCCAAAACTGCCTGGATTAGAACTATTTTTTTCCTTTGTAAATTCAGTACATAACTGAAACTTCTATAACTAATGCTTTTGAGTGAGGGGTTGGGTTTTATTGTTGGTTTGCTTGGGGTTTTTTTTAGTGGTGTTAGTTTGCTTGGTGTGGTTTTTCTGTTTGTTTTGGTTGGCTGGGGTTTTGTTTGTTTGATATATTTTTTTTCTTGTCAATGAAATCTATTTTATTTAGAAACTCTTAATTGTAATGGGTTTCCCACTGCCTTGAGATTAGCCTGCCTTTTTTTCTCGTGGTGGAATGTATATCTCATTCACAAATGGAACTGAATAAGTAATGTTGCTATTTTCTTTTCATTAACAGATGTGTGTAGTCTGAAATTGGAAGGAAGTAGATCTTGAGGCATTCATATTGACTTAGCAAAGACTTGAACACAGATAGCTGTGGCCAAACGGAATGAAGTCCCTAATAATACTTTGATACTTGCAAAACTGATCATAAATATGGACAAATGATTTTGTAGAGAATTGTTTGAAATGCTGCTGCAAATAAAGTGGCATTTAAATACCATTTAAATACGGTATTACTCTTGAAGCATGGCTTTATCTGGGTGTTTAATCTCTTGTGAGGTAGCAAAGCTCAGTTATTGAGTTGTACAATGAACTATTTCTAAAATGAAAACTATAAATTGTAACTAGACTTTTTAATAAATGTGATAGGAGATTTCTATTTCACCTTTAAAAAGATTTAGGAGCTGCCTCCAATAAATTGATACAGAGTTGCTAATGCAGAAATTTTAATTCAGTGCAATACTAGAATATACAGAAGCCCTGGGAAAGAGATTTATTAAGTAACGTTTTAGGTATTTCCAATTGATTAATTTTCACCATATGTAAGTACTTCCATGAGAAATGTACCAATTTATTAATTAGTCAAAAATTCTCAAAATCAGTATTCTGAGTTTACAGTTTGCTTCTCCAAAGGCAAGGGTTAAATGTCAGTAAAACTGTAGACCTATTGCATTTGAGCCAGCCCTGTGGCCAGGAAGGCCAGCAGCATCCTGGCCTGTGTCAGAAATCGTGTGTCCAGCAGGAGGACAGAAGTGATGCTGCCCCTGTACTCAGCACTGGTGAGGCCACAGCTTGAGTACTGTGCTCGGTTTCGGATGCCACAGGATAAGAAAGACGTGGAGGTGCCCGAGAGGGTCCAGGGAAGGGCAACAAAGCTTTCTACTTAACACCAATTGGTACTTAGGTTTTCATGTTGCTTTCAGCAGAGAGCTGGAAAAGTAATAATACAAACCACTTTATTGCAATGATTTTTCCATAATAAAGTTGGCCTGTAATTTGAGTTGCATTTTGTGAAACAAAATGGCAAAGTGGCAAACAAGTGACAGTGCTGGTGCTTAATCATCTGACAAAATTTGCCTGTTGAGTTTAGGATTTGGTTGAAAAAATTATCCACTCCACTGCTGGCTCGAGATGCTCTTTAGAGCAATATCTGGAAAATACCATTTGTGCTTGTAATGCAAGATCAGATTTTTCTGTCGATCTGAGGCAGAGAAATTTTCTACCAGTTTTTGCTGGAGGCAGTGCCTAAGGATTTTGCTTCGTTTAGAAGTTAATAAATCAAGATGTTCATTTTTTAAAACTAAAATCTGCCTTTTTTTAAAATCATAGTGTTCTTAAGACCACAAAGAAATTTGGAATCGATAGACCCGCAGTTTACAATTCGAAGGAAAATGGAGCAGATGAGAGAAGAGAGAGAGCTTGTGGAACAGCTACGTGAGGTATGTGACTGTTGGTAAAATTAATTTATGCTAATAGAATGTATTTTTTTTTTAATGTCTCTTTGAATCAATTTTCTAACTAGAAGAATATTAAAAAGGCAATATTACTTCTGCAGATCATACTGATGACACTATTCCTGGAGTGCTTTATCACAGTCAGATCTCTGAACTTCAGGAAAGGTTTTGTAAAAATGGGAAATAATAATGGAAGTTATTTGAATGACATACAGTTAAACAGCATGCCTTGCAGTGCTGGAATTAACAGTTTATTTAATTTCATCAGAAAGGATGAGGTGGTCACTTAGAGGTCTAGAAACTATTTCCTGACAGCTGGAGTCTTCAGTCTAGCAAGTAATGAATGGGCATAATGAAACTTATTAGTTAAAGCTGAAGTTGAAGGGGTTTTTTTAAACACAAACCCAACAGGTAACTAATGCTTGAAATAGCTTGCTTAAAAATGAAATTGTTTTATTCCTTTTGATTTTGTATACGTCTGCTGTCACTTCAGGCCGTTGTCATGTCAAGAGTGATGAACCTACACTTAAGCAGTATTGTCTAGCAAGAAATGCTGGTTGATTTTTGTCACTCAAAGTGCAAATAATTCAGTAGTTTTTACATGGTGAGTGCAGCAAATTATCTGCTGCTGCTGTAGCATGGATGATTTTTGAATAAGAGAGCAGTTCTTTAATGGTGACACAATTGAAAGAGAATCGATGCACTTCTTCAAGTCTTCAGTTTTAATTAAAACTACTCTCAAAGCATGAACTCCAACAAGAAATGGCATTGAACTGGTGTTATAGGTGGACCGTGCTCTTAAAAGACCACGCTCTCTGGACTGAATAGTCTCCCAACAAGCAAATCAGTGTTTTAAAAGAAGGAATTTTTAATTCATTGATTTATATAAACCTTTTTGTAACAGATTTGGAAAAAAAGTCTCAAATTGTGTTCCTTACATGTCTAATATACCCAGAATGTTTTCCAATTTATTAATTAATCCGAACTGAAAACAAAACATTGTATTAGTGCACATGATGCACTCACCCATTTGGCAGTTGTGAGACCGTACATGTGAGCACTTGAGTGGTGTGTCCAGCAAAAGAAAAACTGGGAAGATACAGTGAAACCCCAGAGTGTGTTCAGCAGAGGCTACTTTATGGTGAGGGCACCCAAACAAAGGATGTTTGAGGAGGAAGAGAAAAGCTGGATTTCTTTAGCTTGGAGAAGAGAGTGCTGAGGCTGTCATATGAATGTCCTTAGCTGCCTGGAGTAGAGAAGGTAAAGCCAGGCTGTTCAAAGATGCACGGTGAAAGAATGAGAGGCAGTGACACAAAGTGCAGAGAGAGAAATTTCAAGTAGAAAGGAGAAAATTCTTATTGCATAAAGGTGGTAGAATCACTGAATAAGGATGCCCGGAGATTTTGGGGGATCTCCTTCCTTGCAGATATCCAGAACTTAATGAACCATTTTCACTTCAGATTTGTTAGACCGAGTGACCTTCAGAAATCCCTTCCAACCTCCACTCTCCTTTGGTTCTAAAGAGAATAATCTATTTTCATCTAAAACACCCAGCATAGATTGAGGTGATGTATTAATAGAGGGTAATGACATTAAGAAGGTTCACCTAGGAGTAAGAGATACCTACTTTATGATAATGGAATTAATTATCTCTGAAAGTTAATCTAAGAATTATCTCTATAGCATTGGGAGGCTTTCAAGTTTGGAGCACAATTTAGGAAACTCATCATAAGTAACAATCTTATTGTAGTGAGGTTTTTTTTTTTCTGGAAAACACTCAAATATTTTTGAAGTATTCATTTTGCAATATCAAATAGTTTTCAGTGAGACTTCGGTTTTACTTAAAGTATCCAAAAAGTCTCTCTTAAATCTGAATGTTTTGGTTTACCTTGACTTACCTGGCTTTCTGATCACTCTCATGCTTCCTAAGTAATTTTTAGGCTACTAGGAAAAGATTGCATTCTCCATTCTGCTTGTACAGTGATTAACACAATGCAGTTCTGATTCAAAGTGTTGATGATAAAGAAAATGTGAAAGGGATAAGTAGAGGACTTAGGGGAAGGGTGAAAGGAAGGAGCCACGTGCAGTGCAATCACATGGTTAATTTGCATGTGTGTTTTTATAAGTATATATAAAATTAAATGCTTTTTATGAAAGCAGCATTTGGAGTGTTGAGTTAATTTAAAGAAGTTTATGTAAATCATAGGGTAGAGGAGGTTGTTTTTTAGTTTTTAAAGTATTAGTTATATAAGGGAAGTGTGTTTCTTGATAAACCAGGACTCCAAAACTGATGACGTGTCTACAGCATGGGAGAAGATGAGGATATATATTCCTTTTTTACCCCCTTGCATCCATTTCTCTACTAAAGCGTGCACGTGTTCTTCGTTTGCAGAACATTGAAACAAGACTAAAGATTTGTTTGCCAGAAGACCTGGGGTCTGCTCTGATGGATGGTGTAGTTCTCTGCCATTTAGTAAATCACGTTCGTCCTCGGTCTGTAGGAAGTATTCACGTACCTTCACCAGCAGTAGTAAGTTGAATATTTCTTGTTGCATTGGAATGAGGGGGAGGAACATTGGAAAAATCACTGCTTTATTGCCAAGCGATACTTGGTTACATAAAGCAGGTTGCTGCTCAATGAATGTTCTTGCTGTTACGGGCAGCATTTAAGTTATTACAAATTCAAATGTTCATTAATTTTTATGTATTTTCTCTATATTGTGTGTATCATCTATAAGTGAATAAAATTATCCTGCCTCTCTCTAATCTAAACCAGAATTTTTTCATAAAGGCCTTTTTGTTCAGTGCAGTATGAAATTCTGTAATTACAAACTTTTATTCTAAGAGACCCTTTCTAAAAGAAAATTAAGTTCCTGTTTATTGATTGTTAAAATTAACCCCATATGTTTTCAGTGTTTGGCTTAGCAGATGTCATGTTATTAATGCACTTATAGTGCTTATTAGCATGTTCTTCCTCTTGGGTTAAATGTTGAAATTACTCCTTTTCCCTGAAGACACAATGGAATAGAGACATGCACTGTAATCCTTTAATACTGACTTGCCAAACCTAAGAACCTGAAGATATCAGGACATAAAATCGATGTAATCTCCGTGTGTGCACTTCTTGAAACTTAATTTTCTTAGTGTGTTCTCTGTTTATTGATGTCTTTTTCTTGGACAGATCATGGTTCCACATTTCTGATACAAGTCTGGTTCTGAAGAGGCTTTGTATGTTTTTAGACTAACTGCCTTTTTTTTTAACTGCCATATTCAGCCTGATACTCGATTCTCAGAATATCAGGTGGATTTCAAATGCAGTCTATAAGAATTTCCAAGGAGATAGCTGTTAAGAAAATTACATTTTCTCACATGGTCAAATAGAGTTTCTTTTGCTGTTGCTTGACTTAAAGTTACTTTTCTCTTCAGTAAATTTTGACGTTACTAAAATAAGCAAACTTGAGTTTCTTGGGCAAAAGGTTTTGTTGCTTTTTATTAAGATAAAAATCATGTGATGTTTTCTAGAACAAAAAGCAAATATTTTAAATCCATTTTAATTTTGTTTCAGTGTTACATTTATGATGTTTTTTTGCTTGGAACAGCATTCAAATTACTTTAGCCTAGAAAATGAGTTCTTTTAAAGTCCCTGTTACTATATTGAATTCTTGATTTAAGAGGATATTCAGGAATTACCATTGTTTCACATCTTGCATTGAAAAAGTAAAACAGGGAGCTGGTATCATTTTACTGAAAAAACCCCAATATTTCTGTAAGGATTTGGTGAATAGTCCCAAGTGAGACAAAATATGTAAGTATTTGAAATTCTAGAGTAATAGGAAATTTCTTCTTTGGAGAAATTAAAATTGTATATAGTTACTATACATTTGTGAGTAGAGAAAAAAAATGTGAAAGAGCCTGTTAATTAGAGTTAAGTTTGATTTCCATGATGTATTTTGAAATCCTTCCTCAGTTTACTTGCTGTTTTAGAACCTCACAATCTGGACGTGAACAAGTAGAGATCTAAATGTGCTGATGGCTTAA
>JAAGNO010018873.1:19595-33689 GCA_033439905.1 Ceryle rudis | reverse complement strand
CCTCAGTTTACTTGCTGTTTTAGAACCTCACAATCTGGACGTGAACAAGTAGAGATCTAAATGTGCTGATGGCTTAATAGCTACTTAAAAGCACACGACATCCACAACTTATGTACTCAGGTTGTAGTTGTAATCACGATGGTTTTAGAGCAGTAGAAAAAAAATGTTTAGCAGAATTTTATGTGTTGTTACCAGGAGAAATATGGAAATGGAGCATCAAAACAAGAGTAATGTAATAGATGAATTAACTGAGTGAAGCCTCTTTTACATAAACTATTTTTTCTTGGTTGTTTTTTTTTTTTTTTTTTCAGCCTAAACTTAGTATGGCCAAATGCAGGAGAAATGTGGAAAACTTTCTGGATGCATGTAGAAAACTGGGGATACCAGAGGTAATTTAATTAAGTCTGTCATTTTTAGATGATCAAAAATGCAAAACACATGAATTGTTCAAAGCTGAAGGATAACTTTATGAACTACAGTTTTTCAGCAATAAAGACCTGTAATTGAAAAAAATAATCTAAATAATGTCATTTAATGTTACTTCAGTGCATTTAAGTGGCTCATGTCAGAGCACTTAAAAATTGCAACTTTTGTCTTAAATTAGTCATGCAGTATTATCCATAATACCTCCTTATCTTTGCCATGGAAAATAAAAAAGAAATGTGGTAATTAATGAATACGTAATTAAGCAAAAGCCCACTAATTTCTTGCATTATACACCGTAACTGCATTTTTACCTGGTGCTTTTGGAATATGGACTTTATTCTTTTTAATTATTGATTTATTTTTTTTTATTTGTTTACAATATTAAGTACTCTGTTGTGTGCATTGTAAAAGTGACTAATAACACGCTCGTCTCTTGTATGGAAACATTTCTGCAGTGCTCTGAAGATAACTGCTGTCTGCGTTACGTATGGAAAGTATACATGAGGAAGGTTCTGTAATGTAAATACAGTGTTTCACAAGTTGGAAATTTCAATGCTGGGTGTTTTCTGCTTTTCAGTTAAGAATGACAGTGTTCATCGTGTAATTTATTCTCATATTAACAAGGAAAAATATCTTTCTAACTAAGGCAGTGGATTCTGGAGTTGCATTGGGAATATTTCAAAGATTTCCTTATGGTGTAGAAGGGCCTGTTAAGAAAAAGTTAATTTCAAATACATGACCCTCAAAAGAAGGTAAAAAGTGTTCTGCGAAGTCTTTTTAATCTGAATACAAGAAAATTGCACGCTGTATTTTCACTGTTGCCTACATACGACAGTATAATGAAGACCTGAGTTCTTTTTAGTCTGTGTTTCAAGAATGCTGAAACAAGGATATTTTGTGTATGTCTCCCCCACCCCCCCCTTGGGGAGCAGATGGTACTGCAAAGATTTCACATTGGGAAAGAATTCCAGTTTGAATTCTTTATATTTTATCTGTATTTTAGCATTTGATTTAGAAGACAGCAAAAGTAACAGATCATTTTTGCTATTTGTAGGAATTTTGAGGGGGAGACTTTATCTCACAGCTCCAATGAATGGTTCATCATAAATTTAATTTGAGAATTCAGTGTAATGCTCTGGGTGTCTAAGTTGTAATGGTTGATTTAGTTCTTATGTTATTTAATACATTAAAATTATTTCATATTAAAGGTAAAATTTCACTTCAGAGAAGATCAAAATCTCAGTGCGGTGGGCTTGTAGACATGGAATGTTTGTTAAGCTGCCCCAAAATTCATTTTCTTTTGATGTGCCAGAAATTTTTCGGTGAATTAGAATATAAGACAGATTTTTCTGTATATAACCTTTTGGGAAAGAAAAGGCCAAGAGCAATTTTCATTGTTGTCAAGAGATCTTTCAGAAATGTAAATAGAACAGAAATATTTTCAGTGCCATATTACAGGTGGGCAAGCTAAGCCTTTATTCTGAGGGGTTTTTTATTTTGGATTTCTGTAAGTAAACTTTCTGGAAAAATACCTTTTTGTTTCTGTGAATAAACTTTTTTTTAATATATTTATTACCCCTCCTTTTTAATCCTTCCCTCGAAATTAGTGTAGAATTCTGGGGGATTTTATTAAAGTATATTTGTTGCAGAGTTGTGCAGAGCCTTTAGCACAAGGCCAGATCTTGCCAGCCTGATTTATAAACTAACCATCATTATAAATCTAAGCATTAACTTCTCTTGAGGGGAAGAATTAATTCGCTTAAACATTAAATGAATGGTTTTCAATTGTAAATTTATGGCAGAATTTAAATACTCTAAGGATCCTCTTTTTGATTAGCTGTCAGCAAATGTATATGTTTGTTCTATATTGTGAAAATCCATCGTGTTGTGGAAGTAGCTGGAACTTTGCTTTGTGTTGGAGGGATGTGTATCAGGAATACAAAGTTGTATGATAGCAAGTATGCCAGTCAACTGTCAAAGTCTTTAAAGAGCCACAGATGGTGTTCTTCGTGTCACTTCAGACTGATGAGTTGTACATTGCCTGTCTCTGGACAAACCAGTAAAAGGAATGCAGTGATTTATTTCCTTCTTTTAAAGCAAACATTTTATAGAAGAGTGATGGGTTCCCCTTATGGATCCTAATACCCACAGATGTTAGACTTTTCTGTGGTGCTTATGTCCATTTTTAGTTCCTGAGAGTTAACTTGAAATTCTGCTGCGTGGGATTGTTTAAGGATTTATCATTGCCATAGTTCCTGTTGGTTTGTGTACTGTTATTTATGGAATATGATAGAGTACATACTGCATCCTGAACTCCACAGGTTTGGAATAATATCCTGTCAAGTTATGTGAGATGAAAAGAAGAAAATAGCTAAGTAGTTACTGTCTTACGCTGATGTGCATGGTCTCTTACTTTGATGGCTTTCAGCATTCAATTCTTGAGTCAAAACTGTTTTCCTCAAAATGATCCTGGGAAAAAAAAATCATGCAATTGACATCCATATCCAAATGTCTTGTAGTAAGTACCAGGAGTTGGCATCTTGACCAATAAAACACAAATAGGAATTCTAGGAACACGAGCATCTCTTAATAATGTAGGCGATTCTGAAAGCCATTACCTGCCAGATGGTAATTTCAGTACAGTGTATGACAAGTTGAAATCACTTTGTTAATGGCCATATGATGCTCCTGATCATATGCAGAAGGAACGTGCTGGATCATGGCACATTTAAGCATGTGGTTCTGAGACTTTAAGAAACTAAATAGCCAGACCCATACTGCACCGGTAGCCTATCAAAACTGTGAGAACTAAAGGGCAATTAACTTGTGTCCAGTTTTGCCACTATCTTTTCCTGCAGAGCCTTCTCAGGGATCTTTGTAAATGATAATTTTTTGAGACCAAACCAAAAATTTTGTTTGACGTGAGAAAAATACAAGAGAATACTTTCTTTTACACCGTTAACTAAAAACTGTTAAATTTCCTCTGTAATAGCGATAGAATGACAAACGCTCCAACTTTTTGCCTGATTCATATTGAATAAGCAAGTGGTAAGCCAGTGGCAGGAGCTGTGTGATAAGTAGGGGCTGCCTGTTCCCCTACAGTTCTCAGAATGACGTGCAGTGCAGTGCTGGGAGGGTGCCATTCGCTGGGGCAGATTGTTAATGTCATGTGAACCCGCTACTGACACCACTTACCTAGTCCACCTATATTGCACCCACCCTCTCACACTATCTGGGTTTAAAAAGGAAAGCTATTTCTTTCTTTATTTCTCTTGGTGTCTAAGCGTGGCCTCCAAAGTGTCAAACGTACCAGTTCTAATGCAGTTTTACTCTTAAGTGATGTCTCATCTCCGAGGTATTGAAAATGATAAAGAGATTCTGAGTTATTGTCATATGAGTATGTATGTAAAGTTCTGGAAATATTTTGGCTTCAACTGCTCTTTCATAAAACTAGTAACAATATATGTAAATAAATACAAAAATATTCATATACTTCCCTTCAACTTGCAGTTGCCACAATAGAATCATAGCAAAGAAGTAGACTTTCCCCCTATAACCTGCAAATCAATAACTTAATTAGGCTTTAGCTTTCATTCCTGGTAGCTCTTATTCTTGATAATCCATACTGCAGAGTATTTTTTTCATTGCAGAGTATTTTTTCATAAGCACTTTCAGTAATGTTAACAAAGATTGCTGTCAAAAGGAAAAAGAATTGATTTGTGATATGCCAAGTGATACGTTATTGCAAGTGAGACTTAGACCAAAACAAAGCTGTAAATGCTTTGTAAATACGTTATTTGAAAGGCAGAAGTTACAAACTTTGGTCTGCATTTCTTGTAGTCTTCGATTATGAACAAATGTGGCGTATTGGAAGTAGGACCTCTTAAGCATTTTGTCAAAAAAGAAATGGAATGAAGTATTTTCAATGCTTGTGAGCCAAAATGCAGACATTATCTTTTTACAAAGATATAATTTAATTTTTATGATCTGCCACTTTACTCTAATGTAGTATCTTAACAGTTTAGGTACCTGAGCATCTATAGGCCCTTTATGGGGCCTCTTCAGGTCAGAGAAATTAGAGTTATCCTTTAAAAAAAGAAAGAAGGACTTTTCCTACATAGACATACTTTGTTAATCTTCATATAACTTGAAAAAAAAGATAGACATCACAATTAATACTAGAATGATAATTCCTGTTGATAAAAGGTAGTGCTGCAATGAAATCTTTCACAGCCAGTCGTTACCACAGGTTTCCTGAGCCTCTGTGTTCCAGTATGTCAGTACTATTGGTGCAGCACAGTTTACTGGGACAAGTTATTTATCAGGTGGCAATGAGATACTTCTGCCCCATCTCTCAAATTTCAGTCAGCTGCTTGGTATACTCGTGCTGAATAGGAAGGAGTGTGATGGTAAGAAAAGGGTTTTTTGGATCTCAAGTCATCATAGGAAGATTCAGATTAGAAAAGGCTTAGCTGTGCCCCTCCTTGTGACTTCCAAGTCCTGCACACGAGAGCTATTAGTGCATCTCACTGCCTCCCCTGGAAAATAGGTGCAGTGTTGCAGCATCAGACAGAATTACTCCAAACATCAATATGGTTTCTGTTGGCGAAGGAACTGCTATTTAGGTAAAACAAACAGGAAAAAAAGGAAGGCTTTTGTACGCAAAAACTGGTAGAACAAAGTAAATGAAGCAACTGAGCAGAGTGTGTCAAGTGTTTTATCCTCTATTCACCTACTAGTTGTTCAACTGGTAATCATGTTTCTCAGTTTAATGCAAGGTTTATTTTCATTACCACTTATGCTTGTTTTCTGGTCAATTCACATAATCAGTTACTTCTCCATAGTTTCATCGTGAGACATCCATGAAGTTGCACTAAGTTTTATCAGGTATGACTCCTTCCTCCATCCTTTCCCTCTGGGCTTGGTAATGTACACATTTGGCCTATAGTATGGAGTTAAGTGCTTCAGTATGCTGTGAATTCCAGTACTGAAAGCATAATTCTGAGCTTCCTCTCATTTGCGTTTTGAGTATAGTGCATATGCACTACAGACTTCATCCTTGAATGCACTTCTGCAAACTTATGCTTTGCTTTTTTTCCCCCAGAGTCAAACTTTGAGGAGGTTGGGTTTGAAATGCTGTGTTTTCACAGTCACTGCAGGAGCACGTAGAATTGAGGGTGGTTTGTGCCCACAAACAGCTGGTTATGCTTTTGTCGTTCCACTTCTGTCTTGCTCTGTTTATTCTGCGTGCATGATTTTGGCAGCTGGATGAATTAATCATGTAGCTTCATAGACCAAAGAAAAAGTTGGTTCGTAAATTTAATCGTTAAGTGTATGTATCTTTATAGTTCTTCCTAGTACTAATTTCAGTCTCCTAAATGAGAAGGGCAGTGCTTGTGATGGATGGGTGGGTGGCTGGTTGGTTGGCTTTGACACTTTCAGTGGGAGTCATGTACTTTTTCACTATTTCATGACATCATGGTTTAGTTGGGTATTTCATTTTCACAGCATCTGTAAAATTCTGGTAACTCAAGTGGATAGAAGTTCACCTTTAATGAAAATCTTTATATTTTATCTCTTCTTTTTTTTTTTTTTTTTTAAATCTGGAGTTACATTACAGAAGTTTTCTATGTATAATTTAAACACTTATAGCACGAACATAGCACCAAATTATCCATTGTCACAGAGCACGCAAAAATAAGCAAAAATAATCGGACTTGCCCAGTTTTCACTGAATTTCCTTAAAGCAGAACATGCTGGTTCCCATAGGAAGTTTCTTCTGCATGTGTTGGCTGTTTTGTACACTTTGGCTTCTCCTGTGTACTGCGTAGGATGCTAATCTCTGGTTAGCAAGTTCTTCAGTCTCTGTAAAAATTCAAACTACCACCAGCTCTCATTCTCTAACTCTGAAATTACTTCCTTCTCCATTTGACTTCAGTAGGGACTGTTGGGGTGGGGGGTTTTTTTTGGACAAAAATTTTTTTAAATGTCCTTGTTTTAAAGCTCTGACAATTTTTATTAAAATATAAATTTACATTCAATGTATCTTAGATATTTATTAGCAAAAAAAAAGTGGGAATTGAGTCTTGTGTGCTATTTTAAAAGTAATCCAACATTTCTTGGGTTTGGTGTCTTTGGTAAAATCGCAACATTTTACATAGTTGATAGTTGTGAGTAGTTTGTTTGCCCCAAAACTAGTTTCTCTGGTAAGCAGCTGGTGGATGTAGATGATCTTGAATACAGTTCTAGTCCTACCCCATTTTTAAACAAGATCAGCATGTTTTGTTCTGGCTCTGAGGTTTTTATCCTTTAGAAAAAAGCCAAATGCAATTGCATTAAATTTTATTATCGCACTAGAATTCCAAGTTGAAATAATTCTGAAAAATTATGGTAAAAAAAGTAGTTCCTAAGCAGGGTGCTTTTCCCTCTCTGGGTAACTACTGGTCTAAGCAACAAAATTAAAACTTTGCAGCTTTTAACTCCTGTTAAAACTATAACCAATTATGGTAAGCAAAAAAAGAAAAAAAAAATTAAAAAGAAAAAAAAAAATGAAGTGCCACTTTTCCCTTTTGGCTGTGAAAGACAGTTCTGACTTCCAGTTTCACCACTTGCTTTTCAAGATAGAAGGGGCCTTTTAAGTATTTAAAAATTTAATTTATTGCCAACTTGACCTTCAAATTTGGCATTAAGAGAAAACAGACATCTGAACTTCCTTCCATGTCTTCATTTATTGGGGGTACTGTCAGCTCATTCAAACGAGACTGAAAAGCTACTAAAGAAACTGTTCCTCTGACACAGGGGATCTCTTTCTTACTTCATCTAATGTTATTCAGTAAGTATTCACCATCTTTGTTGATAGTAAGGCCTCACTTGCAATGTAAAATGGTGTTATCTTAGATTGCCTTTTCAAAGTACTAGTTACTTGGTTTGATTTTAATGTGAAATATTGTGTGTGCATATTAATATCGTTATTGCATAGTACACTTTATTTTGCATAGCTACCCTAGAATAAATTGCTACATTAAGTAATTTTCCAGAAAAAAGTATGGGAATCTAACCTACCTAAGAACTTAAAATGCTACCAAAGGAATTTAGTGTGAAATTCTTCAGTTCAGAAGCTTTATTAAAATTAAGGATAGTTAGTGCTACATGGACTTTTTCAGTCTCCATCCCAGGGTATCATTTAAGATGATGTTTGTATACTAAGTTTTAAGATTATTGTGTTAGAGAATTCTGTATACTTCTAACAATTTCTTTAAGTACTTTTCCGTGAGACTTCATATTGCTGCTGCTTGTGCTTTTAACAGCTTTTTAACCCACTGTTTGCTATTTATATAAGTTAGAGTTTACAACTGGTGCCATTTAAACATTTGGATAAAGCCCAGATGGACAAAGGTGTGCAGATCTCATTGTAATGAGAAGATCATCACACGCAGCTCTTCACCCTTGTGAATCTGGGCACGATTTGGGAAGGATTTGAAGGCCTGAACTCTTCTGTCTTAACATTCTGATACTGTGTGATAGCCGCAGTATTTGGCGGAAATAAGCGAGAGCTGGAATGTCTAGTGACTAAGGCGATATTAGGAAGAAACTATTCCTACATGTTTATGGTAGTATATTGTGATAATTTATTTATCAATCTCTTTCTACTTTTCTATTTTTAATTTTATGCACTTTTTTTCTGTTCTGATGGCTGCCCTTCGGGATAGGCTGACCTCTGCTCTCCGTATGACATCCTGCAGTCGGATATTCGTCACATTCGAAAGACTGTTGACACTCTGCTCGCCCTCGGGGAGAAAACCCCACAATCAACTTCTACCTTTCGCTCCTGGGATCTAATAGGCTTTTGTCTTTTCCACATACTTTTTATAGTCTTGATGTATATAACTTATCACTGGAATGTGCTAACAGCATAACCTGTTCGCATGTGCACACAAACTTTCTGCTTTGTCTCTGACAAATTACAGGTACTTAATTTCCTTCCTTTGTCTTGCAAACTTCTCCCTTTCCCTCGCTTCCCGTCCTTGTAATATCTTTATTAATCTCTTGAAACAGGGGAGAGGGGGATTAGCATCTTGAAGGGAAGTCCCATCTCTTCTCTCCCCTCCAACTATAGCTTAAGAACTTACGTACCTCTTTATATATAGTTTGTTTTCTTTTATGTTGCCTAGACTCCACAGTGAATGCGTTAAAGCAGTGAAGCTACTCTTATCCCACTTTGGGGTTTATCACAAGCTAAACTGAATTGAGCCTCTTACTTTTTTTGGGAAAAAAACAAAAATGCTGCAGATATTGAAGCAACTGAGGTGGCACTTCAGCAGAGGCTAGTATTTTCTGAGTTGGTGCCAATTATCTCAACGTACATTGTTAAAAGCACTTAGAGAACTATCTCTCAAATTACTGTTATTTTTTAATTCCCTCTATTAACAAGAGTACTGTAACTTTAAAGGTTGTTGGTCATCTCTACTGTTCTGATTAAATTCCATACTGGAGTAGTTATGTTTTCCTACTCAGATTTTGTTTTTCTCAAGATTCCATGAAATAATCCTTTTCTTCTGTTGCTCAGAGCAGCGTTGAACTGCTTTTAAATACTTGCTATGTTACACCTCAAGATGACCATAATTAGGAGTGGGTATGAGCACCCCATAATATGCAAGGGACTTCGGAATGTTTCAGGATGAAGGTCCCGGAGTGCAGTGTGATGCAATAAGCTTGAGAATAAGCTGCTAGACTCCTGTATTTGCCATTCTTATGTGTGACGTCGAGCAGGTCACGTCACTATCTTGTCTGTTTCATCACCTGTGAAAATGCAGGTAATGTTTGTGTAATAAATGTAACGAAGATGATGTAGCTGGGAAAGTAGACTGGAAGACTCTGGCTGTTCCATCCTAGGAGGTTTTAATGAGTAGGTTGGACAAACATTAGTGAGGAGATGTTTTGGTACGTCTGAACTCAACCTTTGGTAAGAGTGCTGGACTGATGACCTCCATTTCCCTTCCAGTTCTGTGTTCTGTTCATCGACTGTAAAACTCGAGTAATACATTTTTGTTTGTTTGTTTGTTTTACTCCTTAACAACATGAAATATCCTAATGAAAATTGATTGAAAAATAGAAAACCTGAAATATAAACCTATATTTGGCCTGGATGCTGTTCACTAAATTTGTAATTCAGTCTCAGGCTAGCTAACAAAGGACCCCAGTTTCATGTCTGTGTAATAAATACGTTCAGTTCTTACTGCCTTCTACATAAAAAAAATACCTAGAGACTTTCAGAAGATGACTAGCATAAGAACTTGTATGTTACTGATTATTTTGGCCACGTGTTTATGACTTAGTGTTACACTATAAATACCCCATTCCATACTATATAAAATTTTATTTAAAAAGCTTGTAAATGCAGTTCCATCTCTGCTTTCCATGGCTCAAATATATAGAGAGATATCTAAAACAGATGAAATGTATCATTAAGTATGTATTTCAAGGTGGAAAAATTCATTTTAGACTATGGCTAAATCCAGAGGGGTTTTTAAGGGTTTAGTGTCTAGCAGCTTCCATTGCATACTCAAAAGAACTCTACTGTAGAGTGTCTTCTGTGACCAGGTGTGAGTTCAGCGAGTGCTTCTAGGTCTTTACACTTGAGGAACAAGTACTAGTTATTTGGGTGTGTAGCTATAGTCTTGTGCCCTCATCCTGCACAGGCCTGTCTTGTAACTGTGTGCCAAGTTTCAGCGATTCCAACACGGGACACTTGCTTACTCAGAGTTGGAGCTTGACGTTTAAGCTTCTGCTTTCAGCAGATCTATGTCCTGAAACAACGTTGCTTTTCTAGTGGAACTGGGAAAGTGACATAAAGCGTGAATAAGTTGGAGAATCCGTTTGTGTGATCCTTTATAATCCGGTGTTGGCATGCCGGACAAAAGTGATGTCTTCTTCAGGGCTGGGATTTTAGTCCAGCTCCCAGAAGTGGTAAACAGGTCTCCTGTCAATGCTTTGTGTTGTGCAGTCCTTATATAGTACCGATCTACATCTGTCAGTGTGTTTTAACATCTTTCTAAATTAGAAAATCAAGTGGTGAAAGTCGTTGCTACTGTCTGTCTCATTGTCTAATACTATGTCTGATTATCCACTTGTCCAATAGCTTTGGGAGGGAGGTAGGAGAAGGAGCTCAGTGTGTTTTGCATTTCCAGTCTGCAGAAATGGAAGTTCATGTCCTCAGTGGTTTTGGGTGTTTCATTAGATTAGACGCTGGGGTAGAAACTAAACTGCTGTTGTGCCAAGGCAGACCCACTGAACGTACCTCAGTCACGATGACATCTAACTCCCAAACTTGTCCAAAGTTTTAGCTGTACATACTCTTACCATACAAACAGAGGTGTCTTTTAGATACCTACAGTACATTTTCTCTCTGTTCACAACTATGACCATATACAGTAATTAAAGTGTAACATTACAAGCACTTCCCTGTGGTGACAGAGTTGAAGCCACCCTGAATCAGACTATGAAAATCGAACACCCTCGCTTCATGACAAGCACAACCTTACTACCATACACAGAGCTGATCTGGTTTTGTATTTTTAGGGGGTCGTTATTTATAACACCTCCAAACAGACATAAGTCTTTCAGGGAAAGGAATAGCAAAACCATACCCTTATATTTCTCTAAGCATGAATATGGTAATGATTCTCAAAATGTCTTTCAAACAGTGCAGATGTGAAAAATACCTGGCTGCCCATCCTTGAAGCCAATAATTCTCCCACTAAATGAGGAGGTGGAAACTAAAACATACATATAGCTCACGAATCTACTCTAATGGGTTCTTTGCTAAATTCAAACTCCTATTTCTGTGCTGCTGTTCCTGTGGCTTTAGTACTTAGGACACCGACGGTTCACCTGACTGGTGGCTCTTTACCTTTGAGGAGATCCCAGTGTTGAGACATTCAGTTGTATACAATTAGTACTTACTGCTCACAGCCAGTCACATGATTAAGTCGACGACTTGGGTTTAAAAACCACGTACATTGCAGTTCACCCACATATTCATCGATGACATGAATTATATTTGCTCCCCGCTTCCCCCCCATTCACATTTTTCCATTTCAGTAGTCACCAGAGATTTTCAAACTGTGATTTCTTCATAAACTGGTCTACACCAATATCTGCCATGCTCATCATATGGATTACTTTCTCATCCTGTGGAGATCATCTCATCCATACTGCAATGAAATAATAAACACAAGTTGTAGTGGATATACATGCAGGTAAAACATGCTTGCACTGGATTACAGGTAGCATTTTGATTTGAGGATTTGGCTTGCTTTTTGCTTGAGCCAGTAAACAGAAAGTATTTTCAGAGGTAGCATAATGCAGAGTAGCTGTCCTCCAGATGCCTCTTTCCTGTACGTGAACAAGCTTTTACAGCAGCGAGCTGCCTGTGGATCCCCTTGTATTCCAGATAGGCTTTCTGGAAGTCACACTTAATGTGCGTGGGGATCGCATTAGACCTGAGCAAATATTCCATCCAGTTTTCTACTCCATATACATTAATAAGTTTCAAAATTGTTGCACCTGATTGTTTTTCACAAAAAAAGAATTGCTCCTATTACAAAATAAAAAAAGCAAGCGGTCATCTATGCAGGCTTAGGAAAAATGGCAGAGCAGGTTTGTGGACTTTTGCCATTTCCTTCGTTTCTAGCACATAAGCTGCATTATGCAGGAAGAGCAGTATAAAAATACTTGAAGGTAACGACTCATCCTACTGTGATACAAACCACTCTCATTCCTTCACTTTATCTCTCGGAATTCAATGCGTGAGGTTATGGTATGATTGATCTTTCCCCTGTAAGTAGACATTTTATCTTGCTGTTTCCTATGTGTCCATCTTTATGAAGTTTTTTGTTCATTGCAGTTTCAGGTCACTGTTTTCTTAGCATGTTAGAAAGAAACTGTGAGGCATTTGGGGAAAATATATGATCTACTTTTAAAATTTTATGGCTCAAGGCCAGAATTTTTAAAAGGGTCCGAAGCCCAGAATCTGCAAATACAGTTTTGTAAATATCTCTGATTTATTACATGTTCAGAAGGTGCATAAATGGAGAGACATCTAACTGGCTATGACTCCACATAGACAATTGCTGCAATTTTGAGGGTCTGCGGGTTTTTTTTTTTGCTGTCTCAAATCTGGTTATAACTGTATAGTTTACAAAACATACTAATCTTTCCATTGGACATTAAAAGAAAAAAGAAAAATGATGAAATATACCTATAGCCTGAATTACTGTGCTTTTTTTTTTTTTTACCTTCTACTTTTTTCTTTTGTACTTCAAATGGTAACTCCGGGCCGTTTGGACACATTCAGGCATCAGTGGGAATACTGGATAAGGAAAATAGCTATAAAAAGATGTAATTTCCGATTGCCTTAGATATGTGAAAAAGTAAACATTTGCTATAGGCTTTTCAATTCTTTAGAAAGAAAAGTCTTGAGCTACCAAAATTTCAAGGGTTTGTATATGTGACCTAAGTTGATTAAATGTAAGGCCCTGATGTTTCTATTACTGACTTGCCATTTCAAAGTACCTGGCTCTAAACATGAAATGATGGGCGTTACTTGGACTTACTCTTTTAATTTGCCCTTGGAGAAACGACATGTTTCTGTGTTTCATTGCTTTATGACTATGTTGGGTTTTTTTCTCCTCCCTGTAGATCTTAAATCTCATATTCTAAAAATACAAGGAAGAAGGAGAAAGGCTCTTGCCAAACTGCAGAACTCCATTTCTCTGTAGTTTTGCTGACAAACGCAGTTTGGCCCCGCTGGTACCGTGATGCGGTCACTTCACTACTTGCCCATATGATGCAATGGCAACAAGTACTTTTTTGATAAATACTTTTGGTATCTATTTTGGAATTGCCAAGCTGCTTGCCTTAGCATAAAAGAATTCAAACAATTGTCTTCACTCCAAAGTCATCTGTGTCAAAGAAAATGGCTACGTATGTGTAGCATGTCGCATCTCCTCGTGGGATTAGTGTCCTTGTGGATGCCTGGCTTTCTTCTACACTGTCTATATCAGCCAGTTTGTTGCAGGATTAGAAACTTGCCCTGGCAAGCACGTGCACAGGTACATGTTTGTTGGTACACCTGAGGGGCTGTCTTCTTGGGTGGCTTTGTGACTCAACCTTCTGGCTTCTGCCTCCTTTTTGTGCCTTTTTTTTTTTTTTTTCCCTGCCACATCAGAAGAAGTTTGTCCTGCTTCATGATGAGTTTGAAAACATCTTTATCCATTCAAAGCAGCTATGTATCTGTAGTAAGTAATTTGATTGTGACAAGTAATCAGGGTCCTCGCTGTTCTGAGGGAGAAAAAATACATTTAAAATTTAGCTCTTCATTTTTGTAGTAGATAGAGGAGAGAGAGTCATGCTGCCTGGAGAGAGAGTCATGCTGCCTGGAGAGAGAGTCATGCTGCCTGGAGTGGAGTGGCAGCCTTCCCTCTGCAGTTGTTTTTAAATATTTTCAGACAGGTCTTGAGAATTAGGAGCCAGTTCTTCTCTCTGTCTTTCTGAGTTCTGTTCAGTGATGGTTTCAACAGGGGTATTTTTAGAGAGGCGATTCATACAACTGTCTTGAAGTGTTACGGGTTTGATGCTAATGCAAGAGAGACAGAAATGTTATCAAAG
>JAAGNO010018873.1:0-19495 GCA_033439905.1 Ceryle rudis | reverse complement strand
GAGAGGCGATTCATACAACTGTCTTGAAGTGTTACGGGTTTGATGCTAATGCAAGAGAGACAGAAATGTTATCAAAGTTGGGGAGAAGCGGGTGAGGTTGAGTGTCCTTGGAGTCAGGGGTGAGTTCTGGCTGGTCAGGCATATTGTCTCAAAATGCCAGGATTTAAGAAAAGTTTTGAAATCTTCATGGCTTGCAGCTCCGCTGCCAGTGGTTCCCAGGTAGCTGTTGTAGCCGTCGGGACAGCAGCTAAAGATAAGGACTACAAGAGGCACGTGGGATCTTGGCCACGGTAACTGCTGTTACGCAGAAAGACGAGTTGATTCTCAGCGTGCTCTGGATTCCATCCTTTGCAGGATTTTATTTTTCTTATTCTGAGAAGAGTTAACTCTATTACTCTTCAAGCTGCGATTTGAAAAGCATGCGAGGCAGGGTTGGTGAAAGCCATTTACAAAGCTTTGAAGATAGTGATGAGGGTTTAGATAAGAGAATCCATTCACAACCCATTAAGATGAAGTTTGTCATTTTCAGGAGACGACGTAGGTCTCGTTGTCAGTATTTGGAAGTTCCTCGTAGCCACCTGTTTTCACTGCAGATTCATGAAACACTCACCAAGTTCCACCTTCTGCTTAATAAGAGAAGGCTGTCAATTGTATATGTCTCAAACACTACTGAAGAATGATGTATAGTATAAAAAAGTAACATGCCGTGAAACTTCTCGCTCCTAGAACACAGTTGTCCAGTCCTATATTTTTATAGATCTCCTTAAATAGCTTTCCTCATTTGAGCATGCAGCTTGTAAATACAGTAGGGGAAGAGAGGCTCATACAAACTGGATTACTGGATCGTAGTTAAAAGAGTTATTAGATCATGTTTTGCCTTTAAAAGGAGAAAAAAATATATGGGATGGTGTTTTGATATGGAATGGGGGGATGCACTCCTTTATGCTTTCAGTGCAAGTGTGCTTATAAGCAATTGCAAAATTCCTACCAAGAAAGAATGACAGAATAGTTCTCCAAGCGCTCTAAGATGCCACAAAAGTGATGTTTAGAATTTCGATTTTTCTAAAGGAAGACATCCTTAACCGTGGCTTTTTCAGCAAATTTGGCCTCAGTGAAGAAATTTAGACTGTTCTCAAACATAAATGTTTGCACGGTAGGTTGTTTGGGGGCTGGGTGTTTTGATTCAATCCCTACCCTTCAGCCTTGTAACATGAATCACTTAGTTTTCAGATACTGAATTGAGCAGCCATAATTATTTTAATGCCCTTTGTCTCACATGGAAGGCGAGTGAAATACTGGCACCTTGTGAGCCACCGAATCTATGAAATGAGGGCCTACTGGAAAGAAGTAGAAGAGAGCGGAGAGAAAAACATTTCACTTCAAGTGCCTGATTTGCATTCTCAATAAATAAGATGAATATAATTTTTTTGAAAAGTATCTCAAACAGAGTATTGTAGATTTTTATAGGAACCATGGCCCAAGACAAGAGATTGGCAAATATGTTGTTAGTAGAAATCCGGCATTAGAAATAGAAATATTTTGTGGGTTTTGGGGTTTTTTTTCCTTTTTATTTGATAACTCTAGCCCTCCTTTCTTTTGTAGCTATCCACTGCTAAACAGGTATCAATTTAGGAGTTTGCACCCTAAAATATATGGATAGATTTCTCCTGAAAAGACACTTTTCTAGAGGACTATAAGCTGGGGAGAACCATCTCTGACGGCTTGCGGGGCAATTTCTCAGTCAGAAGAACAAACAAGAATGAACTGCAGAACCCAGTGCCTTAACTTAAATGAGCAATTTAGGGTAGGTTTGGAATGGAAATCTGGGTGACGAACTGGAATGGCTGCAAGATGGGGATATTTCCTTGTGCTGACTGGGCAAACAGGTCCAGCAGCGAGGGGCACAGTAGCAGGCCAGAAGGGGAGCAGTTGCTGTAACTGGTCAGTGCGCATCAGAATCCCCTGACTCAGTGGAAGTGGAAAGGCAGCGTTAGCAGATGGCCAGAATGTTGTAGCTTCTACCACGTGGAGAAATGTATGTTGTCCATCTCTTGCAGACCTACTCAGCCAAGCTCCTTGAAAATTAGCTGTTGACATTGTTTCTGGGGTCTGTTTGTGCAAAAGGAATCCCCAGCATTCATTTGGTGTCCTGGGCTATAACCACAAACCTTAAAAAAGTTACAAATTAAAAAAAAAATATCTTTTAAACATCATAAATAATAAAACACGGTAACTACTATGAAATGTGAACATGAACCATAGATAAATTACCATTATCAGTATCAGATGCCATGACTGTGAATAAAGATTGGCTCTGACTTTTTAGGTTCAGTAGTTAATAGATTTAAGTGTTGCAGGTTTTTTAACAGTGAGGCTGTGGTGGAGCGTGAGGAACTCCACAGAAAATCTAAGCAGGTTAAGCGTTGGTTGTGCATAAAGGAAATACTCATCAACTAAAAGTCCTAAACATCAGAAGCAGCAGTGGAGCAGCTTTTTTAATACTGGTACTATTCTGGTGCAGCTGTGGCCTACTGGAGCCTGCCTGAGCAAAGCCCAGACAACAGTGGAGGCAGATAAAAAGCAATTAAACAGCTGCATAACTCGATAAGGCCTGTAGCAATTTTCCTTGCATGTCTCAGTTCCGTCATCGTGAATGTTATATTTAGTTTTAAGGGTTCACAGGGATCAGGGAAGGGACTAGAGCTGAACAAAATGTGTCATGAGAGGAGAAGAGATCGGTGATAGCTAAATTGGAGATAGAATCACCGTGAGTGTGAGGCAGTGTGAGAAAGGACCGTGAATTGCGTGAAGTGAGAGGCCATGAGCTGATGTAACAGAAGCAAGAAGAATATTCAGTAAAAGACAGGCGATCAATTATAATCTCAAATGCCTCAGTAGTTTTAGAAGCTAAAGGTTTCTAGAACAGCTAAGAGGTTCAATACTGACAATATCAAACAACCCTCTATTTTCTGAATAAATCACTGTCCCGTGTCTGCTGAGGGTCATGTCCACGGGTGGGAAAGAACAGGTTAGATCACAGAGATGGTGCCTTTTCAAACCTAAAGCAATCTGACGTGCAGCTTAAGGACTCCATGAACCAGACATTGTATCCACGTGTTTGTGTTAAACAGCCTTGTTTGGGGTTTTTTCTATCTGTGTATTTTTGTCATCCCTCTTACACTTTTGGCTTCCGTGTTGTGGCAGTGAGTCTTGCAGTTGTAATTATGGCTTATGTGATGGAGTCTAGTCTTTCCATTTGTTTATTATAAACATGCTGCCCGATTGCATAGTTCCATGGATTTTATTAACTGGAATACCCAGTTGCATTAAGAAAAACTCCTTTTTAAAGAGACTGCCAATCATGACGCAAGGCTACCTCTCCAAGAAAGGCTTTCTGTAATTATTCACTGGGCAAGTGTCTTGTTACCCAGGGGAGGTAGAGTATTTACTGTTTGACTGCCTTCTGGTGTAACAGCCTCTGTGGACAGCTAGTAGGTTTCATCCTGACCACGACTGACGTGTCCTTGTGGTGAATAACGTTGATTCTTGGGTATTTCAAAATAAGCTGCTAATGACTCAGAATGAAACGCTTCTGCCCGCTGAATGCACAACGTGACATGTGCTTATTCAGTGAATGCTAAGGGGTGGCTTTCAAGGTGTGTATCCTGGGACCAAGACCTTTCTAGAGTTGAGTGGCAGAACTTTTTTGTCTCCTAAAACCAGCCTTCTATCCCCAGATTCACTCATATGTAGTAACAGGCAAATGCCACGTTACCTCACTTTGTAGGTGAAAGCTGAGTGTGTATTTGTTGGCCCTCACGCTCAGCTGAGATGCTTGCGTACTGGAATGACCCCAGGACAGGTTGGTTTCCGAGACCCAGAATATTAACAGATCTCTCCCTGATTTGTAGGTATAATGAGAGCAAAATTGGAGACTGTCAAAATCTTAGGAAGTTCTTTCTAACTGAAACTAGGAAGCAGTTCCTGCTTGCTGGGCTTTGTGTTCCAACTGTGATCATGTGGAGCAAGGTTTTGCGCTGACCATTGAATATCCTAATCTTTCCTCCTTTGTTTGTCTCTTTCTAGGAGAAGCTCTGCCTACCACATCACATCCTAGAAGAAAAGGGCTTGGTAAAAGTGAGCATAACAGTTCAAGCATTGCTAGATGTAACCACAGTGAAACAAGCTTTATTCACATGAAACTACTATCTCTGCTGTTACCAGCTCCACTGTGCCATCAAAGAAACAAAATCCTGCCCGTCTTTTCAAACTGCATTGAAAAAAAAACCAAAAACCCAAACCAAAACAGTGCTCCAAGAGTATTCTCATACTTCAGATTTTAAAATCACCTTTCAGACTGTACACGTGCGTCGAACTACAAAGCAGAAGTTACGCAGAAACATTTTCTAGAGCAAACTGGCGCTTCGCTGCTTTTATAGCTCACTTTGTACAGTACTTACTGAAAACAGCCACCTCTCTGCCACTTAAAAATGTGTGCAGTACACAGCTGTCTTGCAGCAAGATACCTTCTTCTTATAAACTAAGAATCATTGTCATCCTTTGAGGAGGGGCAGGGGAGCAGGGAGAGTAAATGGCGACTTCTACCACGTTAAGTTTTTTTCTGCAGTTGCTTCAGGCTGTTGCCTTTTAAAAATATCCAGACATAAAATATTTATATAAATATTATTTATTAGTGAGTTGTTATTCATCCTTTGGATGCAAAATGTAAATTAGGAAACTGTATTTTATTACTGCTTTTTTGTGGTTAAACACTTTATTTTAATATAAATATTTAGTTATTTTTTATTCTACTTGGTGTGCAGTAGCTCTAGGTCTCCGTAAGTTGTATTTTCTAATATGTAAGATAAAAAGCAAACAAAATAGGTGCTTTTATTAAAAGAAGAGCTAGCTGGAATGGCATTCTTTATTTCTTGATTTTTGCGGAACATTGGTAAAAATTTGTCTGCATTCCATTGAGTTTCCTACATTCCAGTAGCACTTTTCCCCTCACCAGACTAAATTGGCCGAAACTGAGAGCACACCCATTTTATCTGTATATAGATGTTTAAATAAAATAAAAGATAATAAAAAAAAAGGAAGATGTAAACTTGAAAAATAAATGTGAACAAATATTTTCGATTGCTTATTTTACTATGCACAAGACATTTAACTTTTGCCACAACAAAATGACTGATGTGCATTAGGCTCATGTGTCTTGAAATACAATTTTGCACTGTAACTTGATTTCTTTTAAAGACTACAGCACTGCAGAACAAATAATAAACAATAGCACAAGAGCATTCACGAGAAGATTTACCGGGTAGCCAAAAAAAATTGTGTTTTCTTCAATGATTCCTTTAAGAGGAGGTAAAATGATTAACATGGCCAAAGGCGGTCTCAGACCTGATCTTCCAGATGCAGCCTGCTGGGTACAGTGCTTCTCCTTCCGCTCTCCATCGTTTTCCCACAGCATTAAGCACGGTGCTCTGTAGAGTGCAGATTTGCAGGATCAGACCTCTAACCCCACCTCAGCAAAAGGAAATAAGGTTCTTTTTTTTCTTATCGCTACTTCGGAAGAGAATTTTAAAAGCATAGTTTATTATTCAAACATCGCATGGTTTAGATCAAAAAGATCCAGCGTAGCAATTCTCACAGATATCTGGAACGTCCGTTTCTCTTTCAGAGGAGAAGCTAGGGCTGGAACTTCAGCAAGCAGGACAGGAAAACTGCACGTGGTGAAAGGGTAGGTGCTAGGGGTCGGCGGTCCTTTGAAATGCATAATGACAAAAGAAGAGGCAAGGCGGTGGGAGGACTAACTACTTGAGCAAGGCAATGTGGAGAGAACAAGCGCCTAAAGACTTGGGCAGAGCGGCACAGACTTGGCGCTACTCTGCGTATCTAGGCAAAGCTCCAGGTTGGATGAGACCTTTAGCATCATCAAGTCCAACCACCTGTTCACAGACGCACGGGACACCCTTCCCGTGACATCCGAACGCAGGCCCCACGTTTTACTCCCACGGCTTGCCCGTGTGCTGGGAGGTAGGGACGGCAGCGCCTCAGGAGGAGGAAAGTGGACTATGAATGGGACACGGAGGAGGCGTGGAATATCCAGTTACTTCAACCAAAGCAAAAGCGTTTATTTTATAGAGGGAACGTTGACTTAAATTGTAATTTTGATTGGCAGCTAGCATATTGTTTCCTATAAAATGTACTGTGCACTTTAACACTAAAAAAAAAAATGTATTTTAATATTTTACAGAGCTGCACAAATATCTCTTTTGTCAAAAAGCACGAGCGATGTAGAGAAAGTTAAGTTTTCGAGTCAGAGTTTATCAAATTTTAAAAGCATTCAAAGATTGAGTATAAAAATAGGAATATTGATTTCTGCATCTCGCGGGATAAAACGCAGGTTTCCTGAGTATTTTTTTATGATGTATATATGGCAACATGAAGCTTTGTAATTATTATTTTGACAAATCTTGTTTTTTCATAATTAAAAAACTTGGGGTTTCTCCTGATAAGTGTCTTTCAGTATTTGCTTGAAGTCGGCTGTAAATAAATAGCTCTTAAGTATTTTGTAATACAGCTTTTTTTTTAACGCAGTCTTAACCTGTACGGCTAAAAAGAGAATCTCCGTGAATCTTTGTACACTATTTATATGTGCAATAAAACATGCATGGCCAATCTGTCGTACCCTAAGCAGTGAACATAATGTATATAGAAAATCTTTAATGTAGTTACAATTAAACTATATTATTTGTAGAAACCCTTTAATGACTCTCCCTGTGACTGACGGTATCTTGGGAAAGAGAGAGTGGTGGGAGAGGGTTTGGGGGTGGAGAAGACAATGTGACCCAAATAAAGGAAGGGTGCAGCTAAACTAGGAATAGGATCCAGCTGGTAACTGCTGGGTTGTCGTCTGGTGTTGGTTCCTGCAGCTTTGTTGCTCCTGGTGCTGAAGATCTGCCGGTTGTGCAGCGAAGAGCAGCAGTTGAATTAACCACACTCGTCTCCCAGGGTTGGGTGACCCACTGGACTCAGCGAGACAGGATTCCCCACCCTCACTTTGCTCCCGCTCACTTTGGAGTCATTCTTTTTACTGCTTCCCCCTTTCTCTGCACAGTGCAGCTTTTTTTCCTCCCTGCCCTCCTGAAATGCTGAGATTATTGTGCAGGCTTTTGCTTGAGCAAACCAAAGCTGATGATTTCATTCTAGTGAATCTCAGCAATAATGCAGTAGCATTTTTCTGACCAGGGGATCAGCCCGGGTGAGAGGGCTGTGCCAAGCCCCTGGGCCTTTCTCCCGTCTCTGTGGAAACACAGAGTAGGCACTACTGCTTGCAGCTCGTCTACAGCCTTCTCTTTCCCGTGCAGGTTTCTGATGTCATCTAAGTACAGATTCTGCTACTTTCTCATTTCTCCACTTAACCAGGTGTTTAGTTTACAGCTGTATTTGTTCGCTTTTGGTAGTGGGTTTTGGAAGGAGAGGATCTTTCTGCAGTAATCTCCTGGGGAGATCCTGCTTTTGCTTGCCAAGGAGGCTTGAGCACCTTTGTGGCTGTTGGGATACAAAGCCAGGATAGGCTGCTTGCATCATTACCATCGGCTTAACTGAGGTGGGAGGAGTCCTGCAGCACCCTCGGCTGCGGCTCCTCACCCAGAGCAGAGCCTGTTTTGCAGCAGGCATCCGAGGGACACGTCCAGCTGATGAGGTTTGAGCAATGTCAACAGTGGAGATCTGACAGCCTCACACAATTCTCAAGATGGTGCAGTGTCTGTAGCTGTCTGCGCATCTGATTCAAGCACTCCAGATCTCTGCCTGGCTTTGCACTGTCCTGGACTTTCAGCTTGTGGAAGACCCCTTCCTTGTCAACCTTCGAGCACTGGTTCTGTACGAGCTCAGGTATTTCTATAAAGCCTTTGAGGTTACTGACTTCCAAAACAAGTTCTCGTGGACTCCCAAGAGCCTGTCAGATGGGTTACCTGAATTTGCTCCTGCACAGAAGCAAGGCAGCTGGAAGTCCCTCTCGAGGAGGAAGGCAGCAGTGCACGTAAATGCTAAAGTTTTATCCAGCCAGCAAAGAGTGCAGGAGGGCAGTTGGTCATTAGCAGGGCCGTGGGGAAAATCTGACAGGAATTTGCAGCTCCAAAATTGTAGCTGGGCAGTTGTCTGGGGAAGCTGAGATAGTAACTGATCTCCTGCTGGACTGTAAATGAAGTATACAGGAAATAATTCTCCCCACAACTCTCCACAGTATAATGGGAAACTTAGAATTATGCCATATAAATTTATCACATACAGAACAGGGCTTTTCCCACCCATGCAGGGCAAGCTCTTTCCTACCATTAATGCAGCAGCTTTAAAATGAGGGTTTAAGAGCACTTAGAGTAAATTACAGGGTTAAACCTGCTTTTTAATCTCCTGTAATAAAACATGCAGGTGCGTACACTGCTGCTAGGGAATGAAAACAACAATAAAAATACCATTCTCCTCTCTCTGAAACACAACTATCAGAATGCATTAGGCAAAAACTGAGCCATGACAGGTAACAAATGGAAATGTTTTATCATTACAAGTACCTGCACCAAGCTGAACACTCTGACTCCACTGCCGGACTGTTCATAGTCCTGGGCACAAGGCAGCGGCACAACCCCCCTGCTGGCTACCACAACCAGTTGCCTGGTTGTTGGCGATGGGAGGAACAATAGAAGAAGCTGCCCTACACTAAACAAGCCTTTGACCCAATTTGGCCATTGTGGGAGCGGAAAAATCTAAATGTTTAGCACTTGTGGTGTAAAATGTTTGTCAGTGCCCTGTTCCTAGGAAAGGAGAAGTTGCGTGTCTGTTGTGAATCCGCACACCATGGAAAATTCACGGTCAGCATTTCAGAGAATTCTTACAATGCACACACTCGTGTCTTCCCAGCCTTCCAAGCTTACTTCAGAAACAGGTAGATGCCAGACTGATAAAACTCCACACATAATTTAAACCTGTCATCACCGACAGAAACTTAGGTTCCCAGCATCATCCTCCCTGCAAACGAGAATCTGGCAGGGGCCAGAGAAACCAGAGAACATTCAGCTGAAAAGCAGAGTTTACAAGTGACTGCTTGAATGTAAGATAAACATCTCACTGGAACAATCTGTGGGTTTGCCCCACACAAGGTAGCTGGCAGAATTATTCCATTAGGAACTATTTTAGCTCTACAGCTGTAAAACAAGCACATTTGTTTTCAACAATGAGCTATCAGATCATCTGTAGATAGGGATTGCTTCTGCCAGGTGTATTTATCAGTTTCCTTTCAGACTTGTGAAGTGTAAGAACCCCAGAAACTCAGCATAAGCCTTTTGGCAGCAATCAAAGGCAAGTGGAGGAAAAAAAAAAAGATCCCTCCCTTACTACAGACTGCTTCCTTCACATGGTTCTTAAGACACCTTTAAGTATCATCCATAAACTCCTCTTCAGATTATTTGTTTGATGTTAATGCATAGGACAGTAACCACGCACAGCAAGGTTCTATTCTCCACCAGACTTTGTCCTTGGAATGTATTTAGATAGGGCAAGGAAAAATACACCAACCACCTCAGATTAATTAAGTAGCTTGATTGGTTGTGCCACTAACAACTTCCTTCACCACTGAGTGGTGATGTGAAGCCTGGTATTAATTAGCTGAAGAGGCACACTGTTGTTCATAGGCTCTGCACAGCCGCACTAGAAACAGTTCTGAGGTCCCAAGTACCTATCTGTGTTCATGTCCAAAATGAACTCATCTGCTCATTTCCATTCTGAGCTGGAACGCAGCATGCACCTTGGTGGGGTTGGAGAGTTCTGGAAGCATCCAAGAACATCCAAAGTACTTACTCTAAAGCACACGCACCAAATTAAGTGGGACTTTTATTTTTTCTTAGCAGTACAATCAGAAGAGTTCCATTTTACAGACGCTACTTCAGGAAGGGATTTTTGTTTAGTTCACCTCTATCCCTTGATTCTTATTGGACAGATGACGCTCACATCCAACTGGTTCAAGCATTGAGGTATTTTGCATGGTGTTTGATGTGGTCATTAATAAACGTAGCAATGAAAAAATAGCTGTGATCATAACCCTAGAGAAGAGCAACAAAGACATTAGCAAACGCATACAGTTCACGATAAAATAATCTTCCTAAGCTCTCTTCTAGCAAAGTTAATGATTCTTCTGCATCGAGCTGTTTTAAGAAATCAAAAATACCTGTATTAGATATAAAAGCTGTAAAGGATACCTAATTAACAGGTTAAGTATACACAAACACTAGGAAGCTAAAACAAGAAAGTCTTAGCTTTAGGAAACTTTAAAACTCCTGAAGTTTTAACTTTAGGAAAGTACCTCAACCTGCCCTAATCTTGGCATGTAAGTTAGAGATGGGTAACAGCAAGAGCCAGCTGCAGAGCAGGATGCAGTCTAGAGAAGAGCTCTCCTCACTGGCATTGCCCTGCTGGTGAAACACAGCCCAGGTCTGATTAGTGACTTGTGGAAATTGGACTCCACAACTAGGACAGTTGTAAAGTAGGTATGTTTACTTGACTAAACCTATGCAATGGGCCCTCGCTCTCTCAGGGATGTTACAACCATTTATCTTCTCTGTTTAACAAGCGTAACCAAACACCGGCCTCCACATCAGCTCAAGCCAGCAAACTACAAGCAGCATATGAGCAAAATACAAATCCTTGTATCATTAGTGCTCCAGCACTATGCTGGAGGGAAGCCTCTGGACTGCTCCATTATGTCAGCACCGACTACATCTGTTGGTGCAAGGCTGTGTAAACACCCGTGTGATAAATCAGAGAGGACACTCTCTCCTAACTGGGCCTGGTTTGAAGTCATCAGTCGCTTGCAAAGGCTGCGGTGCTCTTCTGGGTCATTCGCTATAGGAGAGAGTAATCCTTCCACCCGGGTCTCTTAAGATTTCAAGCAGTTCCTGATTCCCCCAAACTAAATCACGAAGTTTTATGCTAACCACAATACCCACAGTATAACCACAATACCACAGCCGAAGTATATCTGCTTGTGAAACTTACTAAAACCATTAATGCTGCTTCTTCAGCCAACCACTGGCAGCTCGAGTTACCATCCACAGGCCAGTTTGTTGAAACTAAAAGCGTGACTCCACCTGGTGGTGAAATGCAGCTGAACCTGATGGATACTGCGCTCCTTGGTGGCTGATATTAAGGAGAACGTCACTTCTCAGCCTCCTCCTCACTTGTCCAGGGACAGAATCACAGCTAAGTGAGAGCAAGTCCCATGAAGAGACACTCTCTTTACCCGTCACGCAGACCCCACAAAGCAACAACCCAACAATCATGGGATAGCAGAAGCCACTTGCCTGCTGCAGTCTAAAGACGACTGGGATTTTCCTCTCCGTGCAGGCAGCAATGAAGTTATCAGGCAGTAACTGGCCTGCTGATAGGAACTGGTCATCTTTGCCTTGATCAATCAAGATGTCCAGGTGAGAGTCTGGATAGGACTTCACAAGTTGCGTAGCATCATATGCCTGCAGGAATGAAGTTGAAATGACATTCAGTTACAGATGTTAGACAGGGTCAAATCTGCTGACTGCAAGAAGAGAGTGGCGTGTATGGAGTCCTGGGCGATGCTGATCAGGACACCTCATTGCACTTTGGAAAAACAAACAAAAAAAATAAAGGGGAAATTCCAGACAACTGAAAAGTAATACCCATGCTTTAAAAAAGGCAAGTGTTATGATCTTAGTCATTACCAAGCTGGTAGTTTGACATCATTTCTGCACTAAACACAGTGTTCAGCCCAGGGCTAAATTCATACAGAATCAAAGAACAGCGAAGAAGAGTAGAAGAGCTCCAAAGTTAAGGGGCCAGAAATGTGTTGGGTTTTTTTGGTTTTTTTTTGTTTTGGTTTTTTTTTTTTTAATAAATTGATAATGTTAAGTGTAAGCAAGTTAAACTGGTGATTTTTAAACAGACAACTATTAATAACTGTGAAAGTAGTTAATGCTCTCCACTCCTGTTATGTTTTAATCAGACACAGATGTCTTCCTAAGAGATCCTTTAATCCCATTTACAAGGGTTTTAACTGCAACTTGTGCTTATTTACAAGGAAATCAGAGTACCTGGTCACAATGATCCCTTCTAACTTAATCCTAGGGTTGCAGTGCAATGTTTATTTTGAGATTAAAAATACTGAAGGGCTGCCCAAATAATACAGCAACATGCATACAAACACATTTGCATCTTAGCCATTCATAAAGGACTACGTAGATCTCAAAGTTAGGGCCCTGGAGCTAAAACCCTGTTTTAATCTGGTTTGGCTGGTTTAATCCTTTTCTGGGGGGACACCAAGTACCCTATGGGGTCCTTTGCTAGCTGCCTCCAACAGGCTGCCCCCACAGATGCCATGAGGCTTATCAGTTTCAGAAAGTTTGTAGCAGTCTCTCTTTTCAGCCTACTACAAAACCCAGCTGGTTTGTATATCGAGACCCAAGGCTGAGAAACAGGCCATAACCTAACGCTTTTAAACTGCTTCCATGCAGTACAGAAAGTCTCAGACTGCTCATAATTTTTCTTAGCCCAGATTTTAAGATCTTCATAAAACAGGAAGGAATTGAGTCAATTTGATGAGAGCCTTCTATCTCATTACGCTTTGTTGTAAGCACCATCAGGCAAAAGCAAGTCATACCCACCAGAAACACACAATGATTACCCATGCTTAGGGGTGTAGTAAAACAGCAGCAGGGGCACCCCAGAGTTTTGTTCCAGACTCCTGCTGTGATTTATCTACAGCTCACTCATTCACGCATTATTAAAGGACTGGAAGTTGCAACACATACCTCCCATTTGCTTACATCTGATCCCAGATATCCACCAAGGGCTTTCTTCCCCCACTGACACTGAACAGGGTTGCAGATAGGAGCAAATGCCGATACCGACTGTTCAGAAATAAAGCATGGAAAAAAACATACAAATTAAGAAAAGTGATCTCTGTTAACTAAGCACACTAAAAGCCTTTTCAAAAATTATTTTGAGGTTACTGTCAGAACCCAGGACGCTCCCACCAACCCTCTTAGGTGCCCTAACCATTATCCTACTTCCCTCTTACGTGTCCTTTCTAGCCCCACAGTTTTGCTTTCCTTTTTGCACATCAGCCAAGCTTCAAAAGGCAGGGCTAGGAGCCTGTTCCTTTTCTTGCTGGGAGATATTGACTTGAATTCCCTTAAGCAGCAGAGAATAATCTAAAGTCTACTGTTGGGTCAGCGTGGTCAGAACGTGGGACCATTTAAAATCCAACTGGATATTGGCAGAACTTAAAGGCCCAAGGCATGGGGCTGCTCAGCCAGTCTAAGCAAGCAACAGTGCCTCAGGAACTTAACTACCTCCAGAATTAAGGGGTCAAGAAAAAGAGTGTTTCAGATCACAACTCCAAGTACTGGTGTCAGAAATCCAATCCCTATTCTTACATTCTTCTTGTGGATTTGACCCTGGGACATCAGTATTTCCACTCTTGTGTCTTGGAAGAAATAGCAACAAACCACCTGACCAACTGCCAGTTCTCCTGCATTTTCATATTTCCAAGTTAATGTTTAATTCTTTTAGATGATACTGTTCACAGTTAAGTGCCAATGGTGAAAATGGAAATTTTTGACCTACTGGCTCCAAAAGATAAAGTGGAGCAATAAAAAATAAGCTTTGTCTCACATTCTATGACACCAAGCTAATGACACTGAGCAAATGTTAAGCTACTTTTAAAAATGCGGTCGTATTTTTACAGCAACTGATCTCAAAGTGAAGGGTCAGGGCAGACCATGAAAGAATTGATCCACAAGGGCAGAGTCCCTCATCTCTCAAACACCAAAAGCCTGATTGTCTCTCAGAAATGCATTTTACACAAGCGTATCTTCAAAGAGAACAACAAATTTTATCAGCTCTCATGAGTACAAAGGAAAGGGAAATCAGGTCCAGCATGTTTGATTTAGGTAGTAGAATACAAATGAACCCAACTTCAGATACCTCAAATACTCAAAAATAATCAATCAAAAGTTGACATGCAAATCTCAGGGGGACACACAGGGGGGAATGTTCTCCAGATACTATTCCGTGTGCAGTTCAGGAGCTTCTAATTACACTTGCTATCAGTTGGAGTTAATAGACTCCTTAGTAAATTCTAAGCAAACTCACATAAAATGGTAGCAAAAAGGTATACTAGTGATAAAAGCTCCAAAATGAACGAGACAAGATTTTAAAAGATCTAGAAACTCACACAACCAGTTTCTAGACAACAGCAGCAGCACGAAGTAATTCCAGGGCTAGAAGAGCCCCTTGATATTTAAATGTAACCATTGGCTTGGAAGAGCTGTAGTGTCATCCAAAAGAAACTGAACTTGTCTTAACTTTCAAAATTTGCAGATTTTTTTTTTTGTTTTTAATTTCACTGATACTCCTATGTGTGAGTAGAGTGAATTTTCTAGCAGTTTTCCACCTTCTAATAGTAGGTATCAATGAACTGCTTCAAGTGAAACTCTTATACATTTAATGCTGTAACAATTCATGGTATTAAGTTTTCTTTCTTCAATTCTATAGAAATATATATAAGCCTTAGTATTCCTCCTATAAGCTGCATTATATCTTACTTTGTACTTCCCAGGATTCTTCAGAGCAAGAATAAGGGCTCCGTGACCTCCCATAGAGTGCCCAAAAATTGACATCCGTTCAGGGTCGGTTGGAAAATTGGCATTTATTAGTTTAGGCAGCTGTAGAGAAACAAGAGTGTAATAAAAACTTTAAAGCAACTTGAGTATGTTTAGGGAAAAAAAACCCAACAATACAAATAACTAGTGTGTTTTAATGCCAGGAAGCCACTGAAATCAAAGGCACATCTTTAGTCCTAGCCTGACACCTGGGATCACGGCCTGAAAGCAATTTGAACAGGACTGTAAAATCAAAAGGAGACAATACATCTGCTAATAAGTAACACAAAGTATCTCTATAGAAATTTATCATAACCCTGTAAGACAAGATGTAGGAATTTTTAAAGAAACACAGTTAAAAGCTTTGGTTTTAATCCAGGCCACACAAACCACATGCAGAGTAAACTGGACACTCACCTTTCTTATACACATCTCAAGGATCAACTTTTACATCCGTATAAAGGAAACAACAACAATGAAGGAGGTTGTTTCAGAGAGAGCAAAGCAGAGATTTTCACTGAGATTTTTTTACAAGAGCAGAGATTTGTACAACTAATGAATGAAGATTAGAAGTGTGGGCCAATCCTGTGGCATCTCCGTCAGGAAAGCGGACTGAAGGAGTTTCTGCTCAAGCCCTGCTAGGTGTTATCATCTCTGTGCTGCAGTTCTCTCCCTTCTCAGTTCTACAACAGCATCTCTTTGATGAGGAAAGGCCTAACAACTGGATAAATGCAATCACTAAGATAATCAAGGACTAAAAAAGAAATAATACATTAATTTTATAAAAGAGGAAAGCAAGAAAATGACAAACCATCCATAGGCTACCAAGATCACCTTAAGCAAGCTTTGGTGCTAGGAACAAAGAGCGTAACTGAACTGCACCCCTTATCTCACCCAACACCACCAAGAGAACCCAGAAGCAAAGTTACCTCATCTTTTACATAGGAATACATCCTGTAGTTTGTTTTCCAAGGATCTTCAGTGGCATCCACATAAAAACCAGCACCGGTGCCGAAATCCCAGCTTTCATCTTCTCCTTCAATATTGCAGCCACCTACCATGAAAATTCTTTCTATAGTTACTGTCTTTCCTTTACTAGATGTTCAGAATTGGAGAATCTGCCATACAGATCAGAGACTTGGGACAGGAGCTTCTCAATCAACATGTCTCTGCTCCTCTAATTAGAAGACAACTGAGGTTTTCATTCATTAGTACAGTGTTTTCAAGTGTTATTTCAACAATGCTTTCAAAAAGCCACTTAGATATTACCTACAGATGTATCCAGCTTCTAATAACCTGGTTCAGTATCCCTTCAAAAATAAACATAACTCAAAGATTTCTTCTAAACTAATTCTGTAAAGCTTCACTCAACTTACCCAGGGACTTAGGCAAAAGTTGGCACTTGTTAATTGGTGCTATCAGCTTATTTCAGTTATCAGCCCTCATCCTATCAAGTACAAGAAACTATGTGAGAAACAAAAACTGTAGATTTCCTCTCCCCCTTAAGGACATGACCATAGATCACCAAATGGTGTGCCCAGACCAGTTTATGGGCTTCAAATACTGTCTGGTACACCTCCCTTTTTAAGGTTCAACGGCACAATAATATTTAATAGTTCCTATCATTTTACAAGTATATAAACTCCACTTTTTCTGCAATTTATTTCATTGCTTTTACCTATCTCCCCAATAAACTTAAGTAATTTCTTTGAATAACTACAGGGTTGTATCCTCTTGTCAAGGCTACACTTTCTAACTAAATTTGCAATGTCTCCTTCTAAGTCAATAGATTCCAGCCTGTCCTCTCTCACTCTCTCTTTCTTTAGCCTGTGATTTACCAGCCTGGTTTTCAGAACAGAATGTATTATTTCAAGGTACATGTGCAATGTTCCTAGTTTCTGCAATCCAAAGTTACACAGGTTTCACCACTGTCAGATTATACTGCAAACTGATGTGCAACTTGACAGTCCCTGACAATCTGTGCAGAGATACCTGCCACCCTGTCACGGTGTGAAATCAGATTTTTTTACAAGGATCAAAGCTGAGTTTGCTCTGGTGACGTGACCTTGAACACTGAGTGATTTTGTAACTTAACAAGGGACTTGGGGTGATTACACAACATGTAAAGATAAAAGTCTATCTTCGGTGCCTCAGAGACAGACACAAACTCTGTCAGAAAAGTCCTGCCAGGCAATGAAGGCAATGCAGATTCTGCTAAAAGAAACTCAGGGAAACCTTGAAAAGAAGAAATTTGAAAAGGAACCTGCAAAATTCTGCTCAGCACACCTGTCTGGAAAAGCAAACCCCTATGAGAAAGGAGAACTGAAATCTATCAGGACCTGACAGCGGGTCTGTAATGACAGGTATCTCATATTTTCATGCAGTCTTTTTTTCCCCATCCAGACACATCATCTGGCTTCTGTAAGGCAATTCTCATGTGGTCATAACTACACAGTGAAAAATCACATAGAAGCATTTTCACTACATATGCTCAGATTTCTTAATTTGGGAGTACATTTGAACTGCTCTTCAGTTGTTTCTTTGGATAGCTCAAGAGATTTAAGAACAATTGGAGTCTCTGAGCTAAAAATCTAAGAGTGTAATATAAAACACTGAAATTCATCTAAGTAGCAGGACTATCCTGATGAGTTATTAGACTAAAAGGCTAGAGAGAAGCTGCAAAGAACATTTCAAAAGAAAATGGGCAAAGCAATGAACTATGCAAATGCAGTCAAGCATTGCTGGAGGCAACTTACACAACACTAAAAACAAGTCAAATTATCATTACCCAGTGTGAATAATGCAAAGGCTAATGGCCCATCTCTGATCTGCAGGGAGAGCAACAATGAAGTGTAAAGTTAGCCCATTAATACATAAGTCTTGCTCTTCTGTCCCTCTTCTTCCTCAGAACCATGCATTTCTGTTCACTGACCTGACACATCTTCAAAACCTAGACGTGAAAAATATGTTCTGGAAAGAACATAACTTCATGCCCATGTTACCTGTGTTCAGCTCTGACCCACCAAAGCTTGGGAAATACTAGAAGACTGCCACCTTTGTACACAGCACTCATGAAACTTTAGCAGAATCCAGCAAATACTAAACATAATACACCGAATCCCCAAAAGACTGTACTTCCCCTAACTGCAGATCCACCATGACCAGGTTTCCCATAGCACACATAAGTTCAGCCTTATACAAATAACAGCACCTCATTTAAAAAAGCCATTCATCAGCAGTTTATTGCAGCTGCAGGGGCAAGGGCTTCTGGTTTGCTTTTCTAAGTATTAGAATCCCCCAAGGACATGTATCTAACTGGCTTTAGAAGACAGAATACAATAAAGAGTAAACATTACATCTTCGTGTGACAACAAAGTTCTGCAGATTTTTTAAAGTCTCAGCAAGCCACAAAGTGCAGGCAAGTGTTTCTAATAACACATGCTTCTTGTTTTCCTTCCCCCTCCCTCATTTGTGCTGAACTCAATGGCCCCTTTGTTCTAATTTTAGTGCCACAACGATAAAAGAGTTTAAAATGTCCAACATTCACTACTGCATTATTAAGAATATAGTCAATATAATCTAGCAAACAAGGCAAGATATAGAGGTGAGGTCGTATTCTGACTCAGATGGGCAACACACCTCGTAGCAACCTCCAGTGCAACAACTGTTAGCACGACTCTTGTTAAAACTTACGTGGGCTTGTGTCTGGTGCGACTACAATAAGGCCATGTTCAGCTGCAGCCTGCTGAAAACCAGCTTTCGTTATAAAATTCTGTTCTGTGCAAGTTAACCCTAGAGAAATAAAAATATCATTGGTTACACATTGCTCACAGCCTACCAGTTTCATAAACCTCTGACAGAAAGGTTTTGAAAAACAAGAGGAATTCCTGTCGCCATCAACATGGAGTCTTTTCACTAGGTTCAGCAATACTTCATAAGCCACAGGAACAGTGACAGCTGCACTTTCACATCTAGCCACACTAACAATTGATCCAAACCAGGTCAAGGTGTACCTGTACCCCCTTGAGCACCTACTCGTGTGGCTCATACAGTTTCCTCAAGTGCCATGTGTTTAAATCCACGGACTGCAGACACTGTGGCTAAGGTTAACACTGTTAACCTCTGACACTGAACCCTGCAACTCTAGTTTTCTCTTTGTGGCCATTTCAGCTGTTTGCACTGCAGGGTTACACATCTGGTCTGACAAATCCTACAACCTTTAGACAGGATAGAGGCCCGTAAGCACTCTGGCTCCAAATCCCACAGCAATCCGTGACTTTTGTAGTGCAGCAGGCCCAACTGAAGTCCAGTAACAAATAAATAATACTGCACACCAGTATTTCCATTTTAATTCACCGTGCCATTTGAAAGGGGTTAATGATTCTAGTTTTCTCTGAGGAGAAGTTGCAAATAATCTAATTTGACTGATATACTAGCCAAGGCATCATAGTTTAGATTGAAAAAAATAAATGCACTGCATGACTCCAAGCTCTTCTGAAAATTTTGATCTTTCCAGCTTCAAGGGTAAACATTTTTACTGTCATTCTACAAACCAGGCCTAGTAGCTATTTTGTGAAATGATTATATACAAGGAATATGGCCTCCACAGTACCAGTCAGTTCTTCAACTTTCTAAGTACAAATCTCACTACAGCAACTCCTAAAATTAGAGGACACACAGATAACTGTGACTCTGTGAGAAAGTCTGTGCAATTCTTTCCCCCTGTAACCCAGCTTGTTTGTCCTCCCCTTTATTTGCTGGAAATACCAGAACATTGTCTGTTCCTGTGCCCATAACAAACT